>JAIGNY010001168.1:70000-72500 GCA_020152595.1 Chiridota heheva | reverse complement strand
TGTACTTTACACCTGCCTTAACCTCCTTCGGGGCCATCGGCTCAACGATCCAGCTCGGTCGGTCGACAGGCAGTCTATGCGTGGGCGTGCGAGGCGATGCGGGTTAAAGCATACCTATTCCAGCAAAACAAGTAGATATATTCGTGCAAAAAGGGGTCCTGATAGAGGAATAATGAAGATCTAAAGAATTGATTTTGAAGAGTCAGAAAACAAGGTTTCTTTTTATCGGAAATCTTTATTTTCGGGAAATCTCCTTCAATTTTTGTGAAATTTGCTTCAATTTTGGCACAATTTCTTCATTTCCGTGAAATTTGCTTCAGTTTTTGTGCAAATTTTTCGGCATTTCCGGAGCATTTTTTCTTCTTCAATTTTCGAGAAGTTGTCTTCAATTAAGTTCTAATGTTTTTTCTGTTCTTATAAAAGTCTACACAAAAGACGACGACGACGACGACGACGACGACGACGACGACGACGACGACGACGACGACGACGACGACGACGACGACTAATATTAATAATATTAATAATATTAATAATATTAATAATATTAATAATATTAATAATATTAATAATATTAATAATAATAATAATAATATTAATAATAATAATAATAATAATAATAATAATAATAATAATAATAATAATATTAATAATAATATTAATAATAATATTAATAATAATATTAATAATAATATTAATAATAATATTAATAATAATATTAATAATAATATTAATAATAATATTAATAATAATATTAATAATAATATTAATAATAATATTAATAATAATAATAATAATAATAATAATAATATTAATATTAATATTAATAATAATGATAATATTAATACTAATAATAATAATAATATTAATAATAATAATAATATTAATAATAATAATAATAATATTAATAATAATAATAATATTAATAATAATAAAAATATTAATAATAATAATAATAATAATAATATTAATATTAATATTAATAATAATAATAATAATAATAATAATAATAATAATAATAATAATAATAATAATAATAATAATAATAATAATAATAATAATAATAATAATAATAATAATAATAATAATAATAATAATAATAATAATAATAATAATAATAATAATAATAATAATAATAATAATAATAATAATAATAATAATAATAATAATAATAATAATAATAATAATAATAATAATAATAATAATAATAATAATAATAATAATAATAATAATAATAATAATAATAATAATAATAATAATAATAATAATAATAATAATAATAATAATAATAATAATAATAATAATAATAATAATAATAATAATAATAATAATAATAATAATAATAATAATAATAATAATAATAATAATAATAATAATAATAATAATAATAATAATAATAATAATAATAATAATAATAATAATAATAATAATAATAATAATAATAATAATAATAATAATAATAATAATAATAATAATAATAATAATAATAATAATAATAATAATAATAATAATAATAATAATAATAATGATAATACAAAAAAACATGAGAAATAAATAAATATGAGTAGATACCCTATATGAAAATTTGAAGTGATGAAAATGAAATTGAAACCCAAAGCGGGTGCACAGTATTCACACAGAAAGAGGTAGAATTGTGTAGCTTCCCGGGCGACGTCCTTGGATCTCAAGGTTATATGTTCTATATTTGAGCTGCGTAGATGCGACGAGTGGCGGGGGTGTTGGGAAAAAGGGGGAGGAGCAATTCCCCTCAGTGATTTTGATTAGTGTTACTAATTACTTATTTTGATTATGCATGTGTTATGGCCTACTGCCGCCGTCAACCTTCTTTTGGGGGAAGAGGGGGGCTGGGCAAAATGTACTTTTACACCTGCCTTAACCTCCCTTCAGGGGCCATCGGCTCAACGATCCAGCTCGGTCGGTCGACAGGCAGTCTATGCGTGGGCGTGCGAGGCGATGCGGGTTAAAGCATACCTATTCCAGCAAAACAAGTAGATATATTCGTGCAAAAAGGGGTCCTGATAGAGGAATAATGAAGATCTAAAGAATTGATTTTGAAGAGTCAGAAAACAAGGTTTCTTTTTTATCGGAAATCTTTATTTTCGGGAAATCTCCTTCAATTTTTGTGAAATTTGCTTCAATTTTGGCACAATTTCTTCATTTCCGTGAAATTTGCTTCAGTTTTTGTGCAAATTTTTCGGCATTTCCGGAGCATTTTTTCTTCTTCAATTTTCGAGAAGTTGTCTTCAATTAAGTTCTAATGTTTTTCTGTTCTTATAAAAGTCTACACAAAACGACGACGACGACGACGACGACGACGACGACGACGACGACGACGACGACGACGACGACGACTAATATTAATAATATTAATAATAATATAATAATATTAATAATATTAATAATATTAATAATATTAATAATAATAATAATAATAATAATAATAATAATAATAATAATAATAATAATAATAATAATATAA
>JAIGNY010001168.1:62500-65000 GCA_020152595.1 Chiridota heheva | reverse complement strand
CGAGAAGTTGTCTTCAATTAAGTTCTAATGTTTTTTCTGTTCTTATAAAAGTCTACACAAAAACACTTTACACAAGGAAATGTAGAGATATTCCTATTATCATGTTATAAATATTACTGGTTTTCTTATTCTGATTTCACCGTCAAATACTAATTTGCATGATTTGGTAAATGACAGATTAAGGCATGATTAGCCCTTAAAATTCCAAACCTTGAACTTTTGGCAATTGTTTCACCAATTTATAGGCTACAATTTATTTTTTAGAATATTTAAAACCATTTTAACTCATATTATAGATACATGTCCATGTAACTTCAACCTAGTCCATGTAGCTTAAAGGATTATTTCAGTTGTCGTGCTGGTTCAATTTGTACAGTTTAATGAAAAGACGACATGGAAGAAAAAAAAAATGTGCAGAAACTATTGTACTTTAATTCAAGTTAAGACTTTCGTGTAATTTTTGTAGAAATGACTGCTGTGAAAAGTCGAAAATTTCGCCTTCGTAATTCTTAATCATTTTAATAATTTTAATACAAAAAACCCAAGTTAACTTTTTCTTCTATTTCTATTTTTTGCACAACTCTTGAGGTATGGGAATGAAGACAAGTCAATTCTTTAAACGAATTGTTGTAGGATCAATTTCTTGTAAAATACATTTAAATTCATGCCCTCCTAATATCTACAATTATCAAAATTTTAGAAATCGCCCACACAAACAAATAGACCTAGGTATACATCACAAAATACCCCAATCTTTTGTGTTCTTGTTGGAAAAGTATCCCAAACTGGTCGCTTATACCATAAGTTTTAATTGGGAAAATGATTAGTTATATGCTACTTTGATTGCCTTTTGGTATTATTTCAAAAGTTAAGCACTATTTACCGAGTAATGTTCTTGGAACTATTTACAACACTTTAATTCTTCCGCATCTCTCATATAGTTCCACCATTTGGTCAGGGGGATATTCTTCTTATCTGACTAAACTAACAGTCTTACAAAAGCGGGCTATTCGACATGTTGTGAACACATCTCATCGTGCGAACACCAGCAAATTATTTTCTTCATTAAACCTTCTTAAGTTATCTGATTTAATCCACTTGAATCTTGCTACTTTTTCTTTTAAAGTAACACAAGGGCTTGTGCCATCTTCATTCAAAAGCTTTTTTAAACATATTTACCAGGTGCACAACTATAGAACTAGACAAAACACAAGCAATCATTGTTATACCTGCAAAACTAACGTCGCTCTGTTAAAGGATTAGTTCAGTGGTCAAGCAAGTGTATCTTATATGAAAGAGGACTTCAAAAGAAACAAAATGGTGAAGAAAGCATTCAAAAATCTTATTCCGTTAAGGAGATGTTTAAGTTTGGTATCAATTGTGTAAAAACGACTGAAATCAGACTAGTTGTGATGTCATAGCCTCAGATTCCCCAAAGTCTGTATGTATTCTATCATATTTTGTCCTGCGATTCTGTGGCTTAAAAACCATGAGATATGTCAAAAAAAGTAATCTACGAAGGGTACTTATAATATACCACCTGAAGAAAGTTTGAAAATAAATAATTTGAATAGTGAAAAAAATGAAATAAACTTTTATTAACATACATAAAGACTTTGAGGTTGAATATTATTAATATGTATAGTGGGCGGGGCTTAATATGATTTTTCTGAAAGGAGCTTATAAACACGGTATCCCAAGAACGGTAAACTGGATTTATGCCATATGTGGTACACATATAGCACATGGTCTGTAGATATGCCCTATTGTTTTAGATTACGATGTCATGCATATTATTGAGTAAGCGGGGCTTAAAGTGAAAATATGGAAATGTTCATTTTTTAACAACCTTATGTCTGTTTTGTTTCATGTTTGGCCTAATCATGATGTTAGCTGGTGTGTATATGTTCATGATGTAAAAAAGTTGAATATTAATTATATGCATAGTGGGCGGGGCTTAATATGATTTTGCTGTAAAGAACTTGTAAACACGGTTTTTCAAGAACAGTAAACAGGAGGAATGTATTAGGCTATATATGGTACACAGGTAGCCCATGGTCTGCAGATATGGCCAAATGTTTGTGGTGGGGATTTCATGCAAATTGGTAAGTGGGCGGGGCTTAAAGTGAAAAGTTTGAAAAAGGGATAAATGAGCAATTGTATGTCCGTTTTGCGTCATATTGGACATGATCATTTTGTTGCTTATTGTGTACATGCTTATGTTATCAACAGGTGTCATTAATATTCATGGTGAGCGTGGCTTAACGTACAAACACTAAATAATGTAAACACCATAAACAATATATCAGATTTATGCTACATGTTGTACACTGATGGGTCATGGTCTGTACGTATGTTCTACTGTTGTGGTAATGATGTCATGAATGCTAATGAGTAGGTGGGGCTTGCTGACAAATTCTTGAAATAGGACAAATGAGCAATCGTTTTTGCATCATACTTGCTTTGATGATGTTCTTAATCATTGTGCAAATGCTAATGT
>JAIGNY010001168.1:0-60000 GCA_020152595.1 Chiridota heheva | reverse complement strand
GTTTTGGAAATTTTCCTTCAAATTGGAGCTATTTTTTTTTCAATTTTATGTATGTTTTCTTCCATTTTGAGGAAATGTTCTTCAATGTTTGGAATATCTCTTTCAATTTTGGGGAAATTTCTTTCATTCTTGTGCCACCTTCTTTAATTTTCGAAAAGTTCCATTATTTTTGGCGCAATTTTTCTTCGATTTTTCCTAAATTTCCATCAATTATCGGAAAACGTTGCCAAATTTTATTAAAATTTCCAATGATTTTACCAAGATTTCCATCAAATTTGTGTTAATAAATTTCTAATTTTCCATATCTAAAGAAAACCTTTCAGGGAGGACCTGTCTCTCTACTTCCCGCTTATAAGACCATGCACCCTCATCCCAATATGTTCCATTTAATCGTGTCATAACTGCTCACAAAACACCTTATCATATCATCCCTGGTTTGGTTTGGCTTGCCGCCCCACCCCCCCCCCCCCCTCCCCCCACTCTTAATATATTATTCTGGTCACGCCCCTGGAAAAACTTACTATTTGGATCCGGCACTGAGTCCGCCGGGCCATTGTCATGACATAAACTGACATGACCACTCCCATCGTTTTGGTCAAGTTTACAAGGTGCCTTTATGTCATTTATTATTGGCAGATTAAAGAAATACCACCAACATTAAGCAAAATACCACAAATTTCACTCGTGGAGCGCCTTTAATTTGTGTTTAAAAAAAAAAAAAAAAAAAAAAAAACCTTTCCATCAGTCCACTGACTGACGCGGTAAAAACTGGGTGTGAATTTGGGCAATCTGGTCAAATTTATACTGATATACCGAGTTTCATTTATTCTCACCAAGAAAATGATGGCCTCCTGAATAATTTTAAGGGCCACTTATTTGCTTTTCACATTACTTTGGACAATAAATTTATTCTGATTCATAACCAGTACCATTGGCTAATCTAATCATGATCTATAAATCTAAATCCTTCCTACTTAAAGTCTTAATACGACCTATAAATTTACCAATTTTGAATTAGATCTTAATATCGGCTTAATATACAAATGTATTATTTTACCGAATTTTGGACCAAAATACCTTGTATTTTATAAGTTTTAAATTACTACAGTTGGAAAATGCCCTCAGATCCCGTGCCCTCAGATTCAAACATCATCCGCCGTCCCTGCATCTCTGCCCGATTAAGAGCACTGCTCGGACCACTCTTTACCTCGTACAGTCGTGAAAATAACATAAAATAACCATGGTGGTTTCAAAAGCATTTTCAGAAGTACTTTGTCTTTTTGCAAACTGTGATAAAAAGATAAAGGCATAATTATACCTCTTCAGTACCATGTTCTGATGCCCGAAGAAACATTATAAGGTTACACCCCACTCCATTAAGTTACGCCCCCACCCACGCGTGTTCACATCTAATTTTCATCAAATTCATTTACCTGATTACTGTTATTTAATTCGTGTTTTTTTCGCATTTCATAAAATCACGTCAGAAAACATTGGCTTTAATGGGTGGAATGTGAGCAAAAGAATTAAGAGCTTTACGGTGTAATGCTCTTAGAACTATTTACAACACTGATTCTTCCGAATCTCTCATATTGTTCCACCAGTTGGTCAGGGGGGTATTCTTCTTATCTGACTAAATTAACAGTCTTACAAAAGCGGGCTATTTGACATATTGTAAACGCACCTCATCGTGCAAACACCAGCAATTTATTTCTTCACTAAACCTTCTTAAGTTATCTAATTTAATCCACTTGAATCTTGCTGCTTTTGCTTTTAAAGTAACACAAGGGCTTGTACCATCTTCATTTAATAGCTTCTTTGAAGATACTTAGCAGGTGCACAACTATAGAACTAAACAAAACACAAGCAATCATTGTTATACCTGCAAAACTAACGTTGCCCTGTTTAAAGGATTAGTTCAGGGATCAAGCAAGTGTATCTTATATAAAAGAGGACTTCAAAAGAAACAAAATGGGTATTAAGCGCCAGTTTGCACATAACCGAATACGCACAACTGGTTATCAAAGCACGCCGATGGACATTGATCTTGGTTGTCGATGTTATGTCTGTCCGTACGTCGTACCTGTGTTCTCGTTCGGGTCGTATTAAGCGTTTCGTGATAGCATTTGTACTATCATAACCGAATACGCAGGCGACGACCCCGTCATTGTAATTGTGTGTTCAACTCTCTCTCTCTCTGCAAATGCGTGCGGCGATTGCAAGTAAATCTACCTGGGACGCCAGATCACGAGGCCCCGGGTTCAACTGGTTATCAAAACTGGTTATCAAAGGCCGTGGACATTGACTTGGTTGTCGATGTTATGTCTGTCCGTACGTCGTACCTGTGTTCTCGTCCGGGTCGTATTAAGCGTTTCGTGATAGCATTTGTACTATCATAACCGAATACGCAGGCGACGACCCCGTCATTGTGATTGTGTGTTCAACTCTCTCTCTAAACAAAATGGTGAAGAAAGTATTCAAAAAACTTAGCCAGTGCACCGCTTATCATACATGTCTACAGACCACGAGGTTATCAAAACTGGTTATCAAAGGCCGTGGACATTGACTTGGTTGTCGATGTTATGTCTGTCCGTATGTCGTACCTGTGTTCTCGTCCGGGTCGTATTAAGCGTTTCGTGATAGCATTGTTACTATCATAACCGAATACGCAGGCGACGATCCCGTCATTGTAATTGTGTGTTCACTCGTCGTCGTTGTCGTCGTTGTGTAAAAACGACAGTAATCTGACTACTTGTGATGTCATAGCTTCAGATTCCCCAAAGTCTTTATGTATCTATCATATTTTGTCCTGCAATTCTGTGGCTTAAAAACCATGGGATATGTCAAAAAAGTAGTAAAACTGAATCTACGAAGGATATTTATAATATACCATCTGAAAAAAGTTTGAGGAAAATAATTTGAATAGTGAAAAAATGAAATAAACTTTTATTGAAATACATAAAGACTTTAGGGAACCTGAGGTTATGACATCACAACTAGTCTGATTTTAGTCGCTTCCACAGAAATGATACCAAACTTAAAACTTGATTATCTCCTTTACGGAAAAAGATTTTTTGAGTGCTTTCTTCACCATTTTGTTTCTTTCAAAGTCCTCTTTTATAAACGATGAACATGCTTGACCACTGAACTAACCCTTTAAATGTGTGTAAGCGTTTAATAATTGTATGGAATTTCCTTTTGGAAGATCTTAAATGTACAACATCTGCATCTGTAACACACTTTAAGATCCTTTTAAACAAATATTAATGCACGGATGGGAATGGGGTGGGATAGTTAGGGTGGGGTGGGATAGCTAGGGTGGGGTGGGATAGCTAGGGTGGGGTGGGATAGCTAGGGTAGAGTGGGATGGCTAGGGTGGGGTGGGGTGGTTAGAACGGGATGGGATAGCTAGGGTAGGGTGTGTTGGTTAGGATGGGGTCAGGGTTTGAGTTGTTTTTTATTTGTTTTTCTCTTCGTATTTTCTTTTCTCTCTATTGTTATATAGAGACATGCATGTATATAGTTAAAGTAAATTTAGTAGTATTATCTAGATATTAAAAGGGAGTGCTCTACTCGTTAAGCCGTTAAGGTTTTCCATAGCACTTCCTTTCACAATTTTTGTAATGTTATTATATGTATTTTCCTATTGTTATAATGTTATTATGAATTATGAATGTTGTGATAAAAACAAATAAATAAATGAAATATAAAAGAAATGATTAGTTGAATTTTCTGTCTAAAAAAAGTTGCGTGGGCTTAGCGAATGAGAGACAACGGCGAAATGTAGCCACGCACTTCACTAGTATGAATTGGTCGGAGAGTGACATGTGAAAAAAAATGTTGGTCCCACAATATTCATAGGCCTATTTATCCCGCGATAGCTCCTTGCCACTTTAAGGCAGCAGACACCTCAAATTAAATGCTGAAAATATGAAGAAATAATATAATGATTAATATTTTTGACCTTTTGTTGCGGGTCTTTATGTATTGCCGTCACGTGACAATTGTGCATCTTTTAATATTTTTGAATTCTGTAATTCATGAAAATAAGAAAGTGACTGTCTTCACGTAAAAATTGGGTTTTTGAAACATTCTTGATTATTTTAGTTAAGTGAATTGGTATAAACATATACACACACATATATACACAAACACACTCACACAATGCGTTTAGTACGTACTTAATTAGAAACGATCCACATCCGTATGTAACATAAAGTTATGGGAGTCACAATCATTTTTACGAATATAACTCGCCAGTGCACCACTAATGGTTATCAAAGGCCGTGGACATTGATTTGGTTGTCGATCTTATGTCTGTCCGTACGTCGAACCTGTGTTCTCGTCCAAGTCGTATTAAGCGTTTCGTAATAGCATTGTTACTATCATAACCGAATACACAGGCGACGACCCCGCCATTGTAATTGTGTGTTCACTCGTCGGCGTCGGCGACGAATATAACTGAGACGAAATTGTTTCTTTAAACTATAGAAAACGTTTTTTTCCTTTTTCTTTTTTCACGGCGGGTATTTATTTGTTGCCGTCACGTGACAACTGGGCATTCTTAAATATATTAAAATTGTTAAAAATCTTAAGAAAAAACAATCAATTTTGGGGCCAAGTCTTTATGTCTTTTCGCAAATTGCTTACATATTTTGAATTTTTTGAAAAAGGTTTTCGCCATTCAAATTATGTCAAGAATTTATAATATATTTAAATCTTGAAAAATTTCATCATATAATACTGAAAATTGTTGGATCATGGATGAAAAAATGGCTTTTTCTCCTTTAAAAATTTAATATTTCGCTTGTTCTTTCAATTTTTGAAAGATTCAGCCATAAATATTTATGGGCAGCAAGTTAAGGGCCAACGCACTCCCCTCCCCTCATCCTGCCACACCACTCCTCTGCATCCGTTTTAAAGTAAAATAATATAAGAACAATGCAATTTTTGGCTAAAATGTGGCCCAAATTGTTAAGCTGAAGCTTGATTTTTAGAGCTTCACGTGGGTTTGTATTTTTCCAACCTTAACTTGCATTTTTAAGCCTAACATTAATATTTTCAAAACGCCACCACGCACGTTAAAAAAAGCAGTGCGCATTTTTATGCAGTACGCATTGTTTATATGCCACGATATGCAAGAAAAACCGAAATAAGTAAAAAAAATCAACTAATAATATAAATCGGTTTATCAATTGGCAACTTGCCTTCAAACTGTCAACCGACGTGATACCAGATTTATCGACTTAGCTCAAATTTTACCGACGAGTCCTAAAAATTGGGTGTAGGGAAGGGGGAGGGGGCTGTGACATCCACCTTCCGGTATTTATTCCCCTTACTATATTTTTGTATTTCATGATAACATACTTTCTCAACTTTTTGTTCCCAGTAGGGGTCATGCTTCATGGAATAGCATTTGAAGTAAAGGTACCATAAGGAAGACAAACTACTTTAGCCACTCATTACGGGCAGCAGTGCTGTCGATAGGAATCGCACTACTGTAGCCACTCATTACGGGCAACAAAGCCGTCGGTAGAAATCTCACTACCGTAGCCACTCATTACGGGCAGCAGTGCCGTCGGTAGGAATCGCACTACCGTAGCCACTCATTACGGGCAGCAGTGCCGTTGATAGGAATCGCACTACCGTAGCCACTCATTGGGCAGCAGTGCCGTCGATATAATAGGAATCGCACTACCGCGTAGCCACTCTTTACGGGCAGCAGTAAGGCAGTGCTGTCGATAGGAATCGTGAACCCGGGGAAAAAATGAAAATTCGGGCCCCATAATTTGTACGTTCCCTTCTGACTCGGGTCCACTTGGACCCCGGTCCCGGAACATTGCCCCCTTTCACCCCTGATATCGGCGGCCATGCGAGTAAGGTGAATGGCAGACCGGCTCGCCGACTCGAGGCTGACCATGGAGGACCTGGCTGACTGACGTAAAAAATGGTCGTGTCTCAACCTGAAGGGGTGTGTGAGACGTGCAGATAATTGCCTCGACTGAAAAAGGATGACTGCAGATCTACCCTTCTTAAGAGATTTGAGATATTGATACAAAATTCAAATTCAAAACAGGGGCCTATGTTTTAGTTTATCAATCATAAAGTTTGGACTATTTTTGTTTTTTTTTTTAATTTCACTATTTTTTATATATATATATTTTTTTATATATAATTTCATATATATATATATGCTTATATATCTATCTATATATATCTATCTATATATATATATATATATATATATATATATATATATATATACATATTATTATATATCTGTGACGATATATATATATATATATATATATATATATATATATATATATTTACTCAAATTTTCAGAGCCTTTCCACACTTGGGCCTTTCGTATCTTTTTTACCCTTTTGATAAATTACATGAGAGCTTCATCCAGTTTTTCTGTAAAATTTTCTTTTAAAATGTTCATACTTTTTGTTTCTTATTGTATATTATATACTCAATTTCTTAATTTGATTCTGCAAAAAAAAAAATAATAATGATAAAAGAGAAAGTGCGGATTACTGGTGTAGTACCAAAAATGTTTCAGACGTGGAAAAGCAAAAGACTTTCTTCTGTTGATTTGAGTAGGAAGGGAAGTATTGATAAACCGATACAAAATGTCGTTAATTTGATAAATACTCAGCATTCACTATTCACAACAAGTTCTTGTTCTGGGCGCATTCTTGTATTTTCGCAGGTAGGTTTTTCTGATTGTGTTGAATGTATGGGCACCATAAAGGTAGTTGCGCGAATAAAAATTATTTTGTACAAATTTTGTTCACAGACGACTAACTGAGATGACTGTCCGATTTAGAGTATCAACAAACTTAGGCAAAATCATTTGACTTCAATATGTGTTCAAAAAATTTTTTGGGGAGAAATCCTGCTATTCCTGCATATAAATTAGAAATGATCTTTTGATGTCTTTAATATTTTGGAAAAATCGTAGTACTGTATACCGGTAAATCTTTATATAAAAATCAATTTCTACATTTTTGTTAATTACAGGTGACCGATTTTCTTCAAACTTTTCAGAATTTATAAAAAAAGATTGAAAATTTTAAAATCTTAATTTTAGTTAACAATCTAGGAATTTTGAAGGTAAAAAATGGGTTTTTATTAAAATCCGATAAAATTTGGAGAAAAAAAAATTAGGCTTTAGAAAATTATGCTTTTATTATTCCTTTTGAAATAATTCTTACCTTTTTTCAGCAATTTTACTGTTCTTTATCTTCCCATTATTTCAAAATGATTTCAAATTTATACCTTTTCGTGCAAATTTCATTCAAAAAGGATAATAAATCATGAGCTTACAATTTGTGTGTTCTTGTCGGCCATTTTGAACGAAACTAAAGAAAAAGGTGTATAACAGTGCGGAGGAATTTTAACAATATCAACAATGTCAAAGTCCTAAAGTAAGACCTAATCCTAAAACTTTAATCATAAAACCTAATCCTAAAACCTAATTCTAAAACCTAATCCTAAAACCTTTTTAATCCCAAAACCTAATCCTAAAACCTAATCCTAAAACCTAATCCTAAAACCTAAAATCCTAAAACCTAATCCTAAAAATCTAATTCTAAACCCAAATCCTAAAACCTAATCCTAGAACCTAATCCTAAAACCTAAGCCTAAAACTTAATCCTAAAACCTAATCCTAAAACCTAATCCTAAAACCTAATCCTAAAACCTAATCCTAAAACCTAATCCTAAAACCTAATCCTAAAACCTAAGCTGAAAATGTGATCTACATTAAGTTTTGAATCTACGCACTTTTTTTCTTTTTAATTTAAACGGCTTGCAGACTCCACTTGTCAGTACAACAGTAGGCTAGTAATAGTATACACACTGATAAGTAAAAGTTTCCATCGGAAAGCCAAAACGTAAGAATTATTCCTCTTTTTAAACAATTTTGGCTTAGTTTCTACTTAAAAGACCCAAATCTAAAAAGGAAGATAGTTAAGATACATAAATACAACAGAATAAAACCAAAATTAAAACAAGATAAAGCAAATATCCTTATTTAGAAATTTACTGCTACAGTATACTAGGATTTTACCCATATTTTTACCGAAAATTAGGCCTGGCACAATTGCAGAATATCCTGATTTATTGAAGGTTATCTCTGTAGTAAGGCTACATCGGAAGTGAAATACCAATGTAGCACCATAGCCTTCATATCCACCTGAAATTTGTTAACGTTACTTGTTACTTATTTATCATTCAATTTTTGTTTTTTCAATGTTGTAATAGTGATGTTTGCAAACTCTAACATACATTTCTGTTTTGTGTTTTGTTCAACAAATGAAATAAGTAATCTTTTATTGAATGCTGCAGAGAAAAGTCACCTTATTAAGCACATCAATATTAAGAAATTTGTTAATTAAAAGAAGAAGTACCAAATAAAACAGCCATGGTTTAATGATGATTGTAAAAAAAAACAGCTAATTCATCGTCAGGTCAAAAACAGCTATAGAAACTCCCGATCAATTGAAGCATCTGCCATACTGAAAAATTATAGCAAAATCTATAAAAAGAGACTGAGCAAACAACATTGTTTGTATAGTGACAGCATTGCGGAAAAAGTACATGAAATGTGAAATTCTGAGTCAAAAGCTTTTTGGCACTGTTAAACAGGACTTGTATGCCAAACAATAAACATGATAGCATTAGCAAAATCACAGTAAATGACTTTGAAGATTACTTTAAAAATTTGAATATAAAAACTGATGAGAGCAATAAGAAGAGTATTAGATTTGAAGTTCTATAACGAATCACCTCTAAATGTTCCAATTAGTACTTCTGAAGTTAAGCAAGCTATTAAAAGATAATAGAATTATAAGGCATTTCCGTTATAATTTTTTCCGTTAAGGGGATATTCAAATTTGAAGTTTGGTATCATTTCTGTAGAAACGACTGAAATCAGATTAGTTGTGATGTCACAGTCTCAGATTCCTCAAAGTCTTTAGGTATTTTAATGAAAGTTTATTTAATTTTTTCATTATTCAAATGATTTATTCTCAAACTTTCTTCAGGTGGAATATTATAAATACCCCTCCTAGATTCAGTTTTACTACTTTTTGACATATCCTATGGTTTTTGAGCCACAGAATCACAGGATAAAATATGATAGAATACAGGCTATGACATCACAACTAGTCTGATTTCAGCTGTTTCTACACAATTGACACCAAACTTTAAAATTAAATATCTTCTAAACGGAATAAGATTTCTAAATGCTTTCTTCACCATTTTTTTTCTTTTGAAGTCCTCTTTTATATAAGATAGACATGCTTGACCCCTGAACTAATCCTTTAAATAGATATATATTAAACATAGTGAGGGTACTTTGCTACTTGTGTTAACAAAGCTTTTCAATATTGTGTTTGATTCAGGTGTAATGCCATCTTCCTGGTCTGTGGTATCATTTGACCAATTTACAAGAACAAAGGTGATATTAGTGATCTAGATAATTATAGAGATATCACTATTCTTAGTTGTACGGGTAAGCTGTTCACATCAGTATCAAATTCTCGTTTATCAGCATTTGTGGGAGACATGGGAATCCTTTGTGAAGAGCAAGCTGGATTTAGAAAGGGTCATAGTACTTCCGACCATGTCTTTGTATATGTCTTAACAAGAAACACAAATTGTATTGCCCCTTCATAGAGTTTAAAAATGCCTTTGACTCATTGATAGAGCTGCACTGTGGAGTAAACTAGTTGGTATGCTATCAATAGTAAAATGTTGAGGGTTGTTCATTCACTTTATTCTTCAGCAAAATCTTGTGTCAACTTAGGACTGTCATCTTCAGATTATTTTACATTATTATTTTAAGGACTCAGTTAGCTCAGTTGGTAGAGCACACAACTGAGATGGTGGAGGTACCCAATTCAAGCCTCAGGACAGGTCTAACCAGTTTTTCCACAGCTATGCAGACAGATATGCCAATCATCAAAGCGGAAGTACGTTGTTTGCAGCTCCTGCTCCTCATTCAGCTGTTGAGATAAGTGGCAATGGTTGAATGGCGCTCGCTGTCCTTCAGAGGGGACGTTAAGCTGCGGTCCCGATGTTAGGACAGTCACACCCTACCTGGTTCTCTGAACACTTCTTGAAAAGAGTAGGGTGAAAACACGGTGTTCATCCACTTCCGTCCCGGTCGCACGAGACTGGCATCTGCTATGCAGGCTATAGCTTGGCGTCTATACTCCATATAGGAGTCTTGCCGAGTTCCTGTAAGGTCATGTACAAACAAACAAATACCTGTAATATGGGTGTCCTTCAAAGAGAGAAGCTCTCCCCCATTCTTTTCAATCTTCACCTAAATGACTTAGTGTTTTTTTAATGTCCAAATCCTATCATGGGTTGACGACTACTGTATCAGTGATATTGTACATGAGAATCTTGATACAGAGGATATCGAAGTGTATGTCGGATTTGATCTTCTTCTGTATGTGGACGATGCAATCATCCTTGCGGAGTCAACAGCAGAACTGCAAGCAGCACTTAACTCAGTCAATGCTTCAAAAACAAAAGCCATTGTTTTTTCAAGAGGAAAAATTAGAAATAAACCAAGCATCATATTTAATAGTCAGAAAATTGAAATAGTGGACAGTTTCAACTATCTTGGAGTTGTTAAACTATAATGGTAAAATTGACAGAACTAAGAAACACTTAGTTAATCAGGCAAGAAAAGCATTATATGCAATACAGAGAAAAAGTAGAAATATGAACTTGCCGATTGACATCCAGTGTGAACTGTTTGACACAACAGTCAAACTGATCCTATTGTTTGGTACTGAAATTTGGGGCGAAAATGTGGACATAATTGAACAATTTTATTTAGGATTTTGTAGAAATATTCTTTTGTAAAGCGCTCAACCAAAAACAATATGATTTACAGCAAACTTGGCAGAACCCCACTAAGTATTGCAATGCAATGTAAAATGGTTAATATTGGTGTAAAATAATTGATTCCCATGAAAACAAACTAACAATTTAAACATATTCTATAGAGTGCTGTATACTCTTGATAAGAATAAGACTTTTTGTCATCCATGGATAAAGTTTGTGAGAGACATCTTACATAAATGTGGGATGTCAAATGTTTGGGAGACACAATTTGTGCGTATCCTAATACTATGCAAGCTAACATAAAAATGACATTATATGAACTCTTTGAGAATGATTGTAAGTCAGATATCTTTAGATGAAATAGTTGTATTAATTACAGAATATATAAACAAAGTCTCCATATAGAAGATACCTGACAAAATTGCCAAAAAACTTTCGATCAATTCCTGACCAAATTCAGATGTCGTAACTCAATGGTACAATGGTAAAATCAAATTTCAAATTTTGGGAACATTTCCTGACAATTGCAGGAGATTTTTGGATTAGCAGCAACATCTTAATGGAAAATAAGGTGATTTGGGTGCTTCTCAGCCTTAGGACTGTAGGAGTCCCTTCGGTTTTAAGAACGCCAGCTTTATGAGTGCGATGCACTGATTGTTTATATATGATGATTTTGATGAAAGAAAAAACGAAATACTCTTTGTGTACTGTATCACATATAGATTAAGTAACAAAGTTCAACTATTAATCAAATTCGGTTTATTAATATTTGGCAACTTGGCTTCAAACTGTCGTTTTGTATTTTAAACCTTGAGTTTTACTGACCTAATACTAGATTTTCCAACTGATCTCAAATTTTTGCAGACGAGTCTCAAAATTTGGGTTTGTGTGACATCCTCCCCATATTTCTCAATATTTACGCCCCTGCTCTTAAATTGTCAAAATTTGTCCCATAGCCCCCGTAGCTAGTACTAATCTTGAGGAGGCCTGGATGTATCATTTTAAAAGGGTCTTCCTGATTCCAACATAGCCTCTGTAGCCTCCAATTCTCCAGTTGCCATCAATTGCAGTTTAGCCCTGTAGCCCCAGTAGCCTTTGTTTCTTGAGGTCCATCATGTACGTAGGTCCATCATGTACGTAGGTCCATCATTGTAGGTCCATCTTGTATGTAGGTCTAGCAGAAGCTTCATATCTATAAGGGTGTTTCAGCTAAGGGGTCTTCCTGATTCCAAGATAGCCTCTGTAGCCTCCAATTCTCCAGTTGCTATCAATTGCAGTTTAGTCTTGTAGCCCCCGTAGCCTTTGTTCCTCGTGGTCCATCATGTACGTCCATCATCTCCATCATGTAGGGTCCATCATGTAGCAGAAGCTTCATATCTATAAGGGTGTTTCAGCTGACTTCATGAGGTCACATGAATTTGTTTACATTGCCATTTTGTCGGGCAATACCACTGTTGTCTGCTGTACACTTAATTAGACTTACATACGTTTGCATGTTGTTATATAAGATATATAAGATATATTTTATAAGATGATTATGTGGAATCTTGGTGTGCCATTGGTTGCACTAATAAATGTGTGCGGGGAATAAAAAGACATTTTCTCTATTTCCATCTGATCTTGATCAACGTTCGAAGTAGGTTTCTGCTGTATGACGTGACAGCTTCAACCAACACTAGGATTTGCAGTGAGCACTTTATACCAGGTATGTAGGCTTTGTCTGAGTATAACGAACAATCAGCTGGCGTTAACGTTATCATATACCTGGTGAAAATATAAAACTGAAGGAAAATATGAAATAAAATCGGAAGCGATCAAAAAATTTCAATTAGTAAAATTTGCTGAACTGGTACTGGTAGGTTAGCATGTAGTATGTTTGTTGTACGTGTGGTGTGACTGAGCTGTGTGAAGATGTGTGGCGTGAAATGCAACAACGCTGCTGCCCTGCAAAATGGAGCCCAGTTGAGTTAAGTCACGTGATGAAATCCCTCTATACAGATGCCAGTACATGGAACCTCGTATCCTGATGGTCTCGATATCTGACATCAACACCCAGTGTAGCCCCGTTGCCCTAGATTCTGCAATTGCTCCGAAATTACATTTTGACAGGTATCTTTGAAAAAGTGTAGCACGCACATTTGTATTATTACCGAAACAATGCTAAAAGATTGCTTGCATGAAAAATGGTTGATATATTTTGTTGCTTATTTGCACCGCATGTGTTTGAAGGTATTAAAGCACACCAATGATCACATTATAAATTTACATGAAAGCTATACTGTATGCATCCTGTACCATTACTTGCCTTGAAGTTAATATTCCTCTTTTGTTTGATAGTTGAAGACATGGTTCAAAGTTATTGTCATTTGGAAATTGTAGGAGGTAAGAATGGGTTTGACTAACAAATTTTAAAGTTTTGTAACAAAAAAAGTCAAGGTGCAAATTTATTAAAAGATCTGTCATTGTACATGAAGCAATATCCTTCCTTAGGAGAATGGTCCATCAATCATTCACAGTTAATGCACATTATTACCTCAGACATTATGATACACAGCTATTTTTATCACCAGTTTGAAACAAACTTCTTCTAAGACACTTAACACGGATGAGTGATTTTAATCACAAAAATCCTTGAATATTCAGCTCTGGCTTTGTGTAATCTTATACATACAAATAGCCTTGTGCTACTTGGCTGTGGCAGGCATGGGAATGGAAGATAAACAATCATTGTTTGGAGTGGAAACACAATACAGTGAACTGGAAGGCAGGTTGGTAATTGCCATACTTGAGTTTTCAGGATTAACTCAGGTGTCGCGACGAAGAGTGAACACACAATTATGATGACGGGGTCATCGCCTGCGTATTCGGTTATGATGGTAACAATGCTATCACGAAACGCTTAATCGACCCAGACAAGAACACAGGTACGGCGTACGGACAGACATAACATGGACAACCAAGTCAATGTCCACGGCCTTTGATAACCAGTTGTGGTGCACTGGTGTGTCTACCCAACGCAGGCTTGAACCCAGGGCCTCGTGGTCTGTA
Organism: Chiridota heheva; assembly: GCA_020152595.1. NCBI lineage: Eukaryota > Metazoa > Echinodermata > Holothuroidea > Apodida > Chiridotidae > Chiridota > Chiridota heheva. The sequence continues at coordinate 46,077 of JAIGNY010001168.1, read as the reverse complement.
GACATGTATGATAACTGCTACACCACAGTTGGTAGACAAACTCAGGTGTCAGGTGCGGTTGGCCTAAAGAGAAACTTTTTGGCATGTAAAGATAGTACCTCACAACACCTATTCAAAACTTGTTATCAAATTAGATAACCTTGTGGCACAAAAATCTTTGCAAGTATTGGAGAAAAAAAGTCTTCTTAAGCATGTTAGCAATCTATGGTGTTAAGTAGGCAAATGGATCACAGTACAGTTTCATTCAGGATGCTTGTCTCATCTCCACAGTCAGTCAATGTGAACTTTTTCTCCTTTTTTTTGTCATTTTTGAAGAAAAAAAGAACTGCATAGAATATATTTCTGCTTACCTATGATTGTGACCAATGTCTATCACATGCGTTAGGTAGCAATTTCTTTTCTTCAGAAAATTGAGTGAAATATGGTGGTGAACTTGGAAATCTTAGTATGTATAAAAAAATCAAAATGACTGGCTATTTCTCCAAACATTGGTAAAATTCCAATTTTTGCCAGGGTTGGAAACATTTTTGTGAGCACTTAAGGCTGCCTTGATGTACAGTTTGGTAAAGCAATGATAAAGACTTTGGTTCTTTTTCTTCTGTAGGATTCTGGAAGTGCCCCAGTGAAAAAAGGTTGCAAGTGGTTGAATGTCTTTCATGAAGCAGCTGATGGTGACATTGTTGTAAGAATTAACAAGTTTTTAGATTATCTTGGTGTGAAATTTGTATAAAAATAGTTCAAGAAAGGGAAATATTCAAAATTGCATAAGAAGAGATCTTCATAAGAAAATTCTAAGAGAATTGTTGTAATCTAAATTGTTCATGTTTGTAGTGGCACAGTTTGACAAATCAATCTGAAGACAACTTGTCTACCAGGCGTTGAACTCTGCACTTACTGTTGTCCAGATCGAGATAAAATCAGGTTGCTTTGAGGATTTGGTGTCAGCAAAAGTTTTGCATCCTGGATATGATGTTTTGTTGTCCCACGCGGCGAGGAAAAGTGCTTTGTCAATTCCTGTGTAGTGGCTCATTTCCAGTGATATTTTGAACAAATATAAATTGGAATAGACTGAATATTTATAACATTTTCATTATTTTGCATTTTTCAAGGAAGGAAGGGAAAGTACTGTAATTCATGTAAGATGAGGCTGTATGTATTCCCTTGACACTACTTGATCTGGGTGCTGTGGAGTGTCCACTCATTTGGATATAATTGGAAGATTTAAAGTGAATGGTCAGAGGGGGAAGATTATCAGTGCTGCAAGCTTTATTGTAATAACTGCAAGTGACTTCCTGCCATTATTTTTCTTCATGCAGTGCCAATGAACTCGTATAACTTGCTTATGGTGTGAAAAGCTGATGATTTTTAGGGGTGGGGGTTGAGTCTTAGTTGTAGTCTTCAAGGTATGAATATTTCTTTAATTATATTGAAAAACATGTTCTTCTCTGTTGTAAATAGATGTCTTATTTAAAGGAAAGGTTTCCAGCTCACTAACAGTATTGGGAGTTGTAGTAAGATTAAGATTTTTATCTTTGATTCACATCATCATCATATCTTCCAGAGATGTTGTAAGTCACAAATTTTGTGACTAAAGTTAAGTCACAAATTTATCAAGTCGAGTCACAGTCGTAAAAATCTCTGACTTTAAGCACTACATCTGTGCATCTGTAGTATTTTAAATTCAATCATTCATTTAAGAGTTTGCTATTTTGAAAGAATTTTTCATTTGTCAACAGTATTTTTTGTTAATATCTTATATTTTTTACCTACATGATTGATTGTCTTCTAGCTACCAACTTTGCTGATCATGATGTTCTGATAATATCTCCAATAATTTTCTATTTTAAAAAGAAAGTTGTTTGCAGTATTTTGATTAATATACAATGACATAAAAAGCAAATTAATATCATAGAGAACAAAACATTTGACATCTGACACGATTTGATCACTTTTTACCAAGGTTCAGTTAGTAGCTAATAGTGAAGAGGATGCTGTCTTGAAATTTGAGCCAATGATTCTCCATGTACAATGTGAAACCCTGGATGATGCTAAGCTGATGGTAAGAACCAAAGAATGTTAATCTCTGATTCATCCTAGCCACTGTAGCTGGAAAGAACCTACGTCAGAGACTTGTAGAGTAAACTCAAAAAAAAAATCTTGTTTTATTCAGGAGATATACTCAGAGAATAGTGTATTGTAACATGGTGTGAAAAATTTCATTGTCCAAAAATTTGTGACTTTTGAAAATTTTGTGACAAAATGTGACAGAATGAACATAAACAGATGTATTAAAATTTGTCTGACATTTTGTGACATGTTTTACCCTCCACTCACACACATTGGTAATTTGATGTTGCATTTTAGTAATGGACTCCATTTTTCATGAAACAGACATAACCAAATGATCCATTCTATTAGTATCACGGTCAACTGATATATCTCAAACAAATGTGACAAATGCAAAACTGATGTTACATTCTGTGCAAAAGGTGCCAAAAATTATGTGATATTTGAGACATGTGTCAAATTTGAAATTTTGTGCCGTGACATTTTGTGACAAGCCATCAATCATCACTTCATTCTCTGTATATTGCAATTTAAAGTTTCCATAAGTTTGATAAAAGTGACTGGACTTGGGAAAGAGTTTATTGTAGATAAGTGACATCACACCTTGATTTGTCTAGCAATTAATTAAAATAATCATTATTGAATATCTTCTAACAAAATTAGATATTGAAATTGTTTCTTCACCAATTTCTTTCTTTGAAGTCCTCTTTCATATTAGATATACTTGCTTAACTACTGAACCAATCCTTTAAGTCCTCTTTCATATCAGATATACTTGCTTGACCACTGAAGTTATCCTTTAAGTCCTCTTTCATATCAGATATACTTGCTTGACCACTGAACTTATCCTTTAAGTCCTCTTTCATATCAGATATACTTGCTTGACCACTGAACTAATCCTTTTAAGTTTTCTTTCATATCAGATATACTTGCTTGACCACTGAAGTAATCCATTAATGCGATTTATTGAAAATGGATGTTATAATATATTTTTCAAAATTTCTTCAGTCGGTAAACCACAGGTACTGTGCTGTTTTAGTGAACTTCTGATATTTCCAATGATAATGTAATTGTATCAGTATTTATGTTACTTAATGGTACTTTATTTGTTTACTTCTTTATTCACAAGATTATTTTGTACTGCCTTAAGATGAACCAAGATACTATGAACCCCTGTACCATGATGAGCACAAATGGTAGAACATCTGTTTTATATCCAGAAGGTTGTGGGGTTGAAAAATAATTTCATACGCTGGTCCCATACCCCCCGTGAATTGTTTAGAAAGCCAAGAATCTCCCAGTATTTGATTAGTCGATAACATTCCCCCTAGAAGATTATTCAAATTAGTTTTACAGAAATTGTTGATTCAGATTTGCAAAGGTTTATTCACTTTGCTGGTTTACGCTCATTTTACAGCATCAAGCAGCTGTCGCATCTGGTTTTGAACTCGGGAATCACTCTGGGAAAGCCTGGCAAGATCTCAGTCGTAAGCTTTGGATTCAAGTAAAATGTTTTTGAAGTCTGATATTTGATAAACAAACAATTTTTTTGAAGGTTTAGGAGATTGGTTGTTGTAAAGACAACATCCCAAAATTGTTTTACAACATGTATTTAAAAGCATATGGATGTGACAATACCTAAAGTGCTTTAAAAGCTATCAAAAACCATGAATTTAGTCAAACAAATCATCTAAATCTGTTGAAAATTAGGCATTTTACAGCATTTTGAAAATTTAAAGCACCAGTATGAAAACTGGTAACTTTTATGATGTATTAAAATCCACTGTGATATTTTCTCATGTAATTTTTGTTTTTTTTCATTGCCTGTCATAATTTCTTGAATTGGTACCGAATATTTCGAACCAAACATCTGTCACACCCAAACCCTTTACTATACCCAAATCAAATTCTAGCAGAAAAAGATTTTCCCATCAAATTTAGTGACTGAAATTTTAACAGCCTCATTTTGAGATGTCGACCCTGATAACAGATTTAGGATAGTTGACTTCTTTCAGCCATAACTTAAAAACTAAAAGTCCTTTTTTAAAATTCAAAAACTGATCCGCTCAGATTTAAATACTTTTTGAACCTTAGAAGAAATTGGTACATATTTTTTCTATTGCCTGTCCCATTATTTTTTGAAGAAGAGCCAGCAATTCTGACAAAAGAGTGTTTAAAACCTAATGGAAAGTCAGCTTTATTTGATCTTCACATAGTTTCAAAATGACAAGAAATTTAGACAGATATAACAAACTATTTTATAATGTAAAGCCATCATTCCAGTTATACCTCTGTAATCTTACATTTTTTGATATTTCCTCCAAATTTTGTCAGCCGTAGCTCAAAAGCTATAATTGTAAGATTTTAATATTCAGAGATTTCTATTTAGATTTCTAATATGCAGCTTAGGTGGAAAGATTTTTATTTCAATGCAAGAACTTCATTTGGAATGAGAAGCATCATTTTACTTAGAATTTAGCCAAGAATTGTTCTTGAATATTGCAAGAGTGGATATGAACAAATCTTAGCCAATAGCCACCTGTAATTGAGGGAGGTAGGATAGCTGAGTTGGTAAAGAGCTGGACATTGTCCCTGGTTTGAACTCATGCTTGTATAGAGACTTGACAACTCCTACTGCGATACCTAGATGGTACCTGGAAGGTGTTTAGGCAGTGAGGAAAGGAACCATGGCCATTGTAACTCGCCATGCTTTGACTAAGTCAAAATCTAAAGCTCAGTAGTGAGTATGGAACTACTGCCTTTATCTTAATTGATGTCTTTAAGGAATCATTTTTAAAAGTAGATTATGCTTTTCACATATGATCAGGGACAGCATAAGAAATGGAAGATCTTTTCACTGTTGGGAGAAATTGATCTGTCTGACTTACGTTAAACAAGTTGGTGGAGAATGACAGTGAGCATGTGACAAAAGGCTAGTCAATGGCTGCCCAACTTTGTATGATGTCATTTGAAGTCTTCTGTGGGTACCTTAAGATTATATTTTAATTCCCCTCATTCATCCTTGGTTTGATACATTTACAATATGTGGGTGTTTCTTAAAAAACAATGCTTTTCCTTCAATTTTTCAGGCTGTCCGTAGTACACACAGTCTTGAGGTCCCCCTGTCACATAATGGAACAGTCCTTGTGTCTCAAGATTATATCAAGTTTCTTGTGAGAAGAGCAAATTGCAAGATGGAGGAGAATTTGAAATACATTAACAGGTTTGTGATATAATTCATGTGGTGTATTGACTTGATTTAAGCATATGGGCCACAGCTAACAGCTGTTAGTCACGCCTAAATTTATGATCATCTCACAAATGTTGAAATCCTCTGGATAAAATCATCTCCTTCCCTCATCATGCTTCCCTCTACAACCATATTTAATTCTCCTCTTCCACCCCCTCTCTACTTTGTTTTTGTTTCACCCATGCACCACCTCTCTCGGTCACAACTTTCTGACTTTTGTTCTTGAATTTCTCTCATTCTCCCCCTGTTTCCTTTCCATCCTACCTCTAGAATGATCTGACCTCTCAGGCACAATTTGACCCATTGTGTCGTGGTGCCGTTAAGACCTCATCAAACAAACACAAATGTTGTAACTGTTTTCTCAGTTTTGACATTAGTCAAATATATGAAGTTGAAGTAGATCAGAAAACCATAATAAGATGAACTTGTTTATGGTGATAAACAAGCATTTATGGATTCCTTCATATTCATAATTGTAATCCCTTTCTTACCTACAAAAAAAAAATTCCCCTTAAAGTCTGTAAGTGATTCAAAAAGGTCCCAAGTTGGTGCATACAATGAGTACTGAGGTAAGGTTAATGGAATAGTCCCATGAGTTTTCATTTTTATATATATGATAGAGGACTATTAACCTAAAGAATTGGAATGAACACCATGTTGATATCTTATTCCGTTTCTAGTTATTGCATTTTAAAGATTCACCATTTTGTTGAAAAGTGACCTCACAGTGTACAGTGTGATGTCACACTTATAGATCTAAGACAATTTTAATGTTTAAAGGATTAGTTCAGGGGTCAAGCATATTCATCTTATATGAAAGAGGATTTAAAAATAAACAAAATGGTGAAGAAAACATTTAAAAATCTTAATCCGTTATAGAGACATTTGTGTAGGAACGACTGAAATCAGACTAGTTGTGATATTCCAGCCTGAGATATCTCAAAATCTTTATGTACTTTTAAGAAAGTTTATTTAATTTTTTCACTATTAAATTATTTTCCCTCAAACTTTCTTCAGATTGTATATTATAAATACCCTTCGTAGATTCAGTTTTACTACTTTTTTGACTGTCCCATGGTTTTTAAGCCACAAAATTGCAGGACAAAATATGATAGAATACATAAAGACTTTGGGGAATCTGAGGCTATGACATCACAACTAGTCTGATTTCAGTCGTTTTTACACAATTGATACCAAACTTTAAACTTGAATATCTCCATAACGAAATAAGATTTTTGAATGCTTTCTTCACCATTTTGTTTCTTTTGACGTCCTCTTTAATTAAAGATAAACATGCTTGACCACTGAACTTATCCTTTAAATTCTTTGTTAATTATTGGAATTTTTGTTGTTAAATTATTGTCAGATGGGGTATAACATGTACTATACAAGAATGTACTGTGCTTATCTGCTCATGTACCTTTTACTATACATAGAACAATCATTTTTCATAGAATTACATACAAAATTGTCTTGGATCTGCAAGTATGAAATCACATTGTGAAATCACACTGGTCACCCTTCAACACACTGTACTGGTGAACTTGTTGAAATGCAATAACTCCTACATAAAATAAGATATCAACATGGTTTTATTTTCACCAATTTGTGTCTGTAATGGTTCTCTATCATATATATTAAAATGAAAATTCATGAGAATATTCCTTTAGCTGCTTGGATGAATATATCAGGTAGGATGAGATACAAAGAAAATTATCTGTAGATATATTCATTTTTAAAGTGCTTTTGTAAATAGAAAAAATAAAAAATACTTGTAGGTACAACTTTAAAAGTGCTTTTGAGTTTTACTAAATTATCAGTTCTTTTTGTTATTTTTACTAGATTTCAAACAACTTTGGAAGGAGCTTTGAAATCCAAACGAACAACCAACCTCTTTGACCGTGTACACACGAGAGGTCAAGATGGAGGAAAAAAACAATCCAGCAAACATTCTCGGTCAACGCAGACATGTGAAGATGACCTTTGTGTGAGAGAGAGGAATGTTCCTGAAATTGATTTGACCTCAGATAAACTTTTCTTTCAAGATGATGATACGTGATATTCAATGAATAACTGTCGTTAGTTGACTCTGGAGCGTTACTTCTGGTTTGAAGAGCTTGAAATGAATTCTGGACAATAAAAATGGCAGCTGAAAAATGCTGGTGTCCAGAAGGAGTTGACCATATTATAAAGTTAGATAAGTTCTCTCCGTAGATCGGATGAAACACATAAACACATTTTTTTTCAATCAAAGGATGTGATATGAATATGATATGGAATAGTTTTGTAATGTACTGTATCTCTGGTCTACCTTGGACTATGTCATTACAGATGAAATTAATGCTGTCAAGCAAGGTCAGAAAGAAAAACTTGCATACGTTTTTTTTTTGTGTGGCATGGAGGGGGGGGGGGAGGATGGGGGTGAAATTAACAATCTTAGAGGGAAACTAGAATTTTAGTACTCTGTAGTGTGCAGACTACACCCCCTTGGTAATTTCAACATGCCTAATATGTATTGGTTTTGTAATGTACTGCATCTCTGGTCTACCTTGGACTACTGTCATTACAGATTCAATTAATGTTATCAAGCAAGGTCAAAAAAACTTGCAAAGTACCCAAACCTGTTTTTTAGGGGGTGAGAAAAAGGAGGGGGGGGGGGATGAAAACCCAGAGTGAAACTATAATTTTAGCACTCTGTAGAGTACATATTCACCACCCAATACAATCAACTCAGAAATCCTAGGCCCACCAAATTTAATCCCCAAACAATGTCATTCTCAATTTTAAGCTGTATTTTCCATTTGCATTCTAAAAACTTCAGGATTATCTATTGTACCTTTTGACTGATTTCTTCCAAGGTCATAGAACTGTTTTCATTTTGATTCAGGCTAAGTAGTCATTGTCTGAGTTCCTTTCAGGTAAGATTCGCTTTCCATTATTTTCCTTTCATGCCAAAAACCAATTGTTTTGATTTTCTTTGATACCAGAAATCACTTGATTTAATTTTTTTAAAGAATCCAAAAAATTGATCATTTGGATTTCTTTTCAGGGCTTGAATTAATTATTCAGCACATTCCATTGGAAAGCTTTCCTTTCAGGGCTTGAATTCATTATTCAGCACATTCCATTGGAAAGCTTCCCTTTCAGGGCTTGAATTCATTATTCAGCACATTCCATTGGAAAGCTTCCCTTTCAGGGCTTGAATTCATTATTCAGCACATTCCATTGGAAAGCTTCCCTTTCAGGGCTTGAATTAATTATTCAGCACATACCATTGGAAAGCTTTCCTTCAGGGCTTGAATTCATTATTCAGCACATTCCATCGGAAAGCTTCCCTTTCAGGGCTTGAATTGATTATTCAGCACATTCCATTGAAAAGCTTCCCTTTCAGGGCTTGAATTAATTATTCAGCACATTCCATTGGAAAGCTTCCCTTTCAGGGCTTGAATTAATTATTCAGCACATTCCATTGGAAAGCTTTCCTTCAGGGCTTGAATTCATTATTCAGCACATTCCATTGGAAAGCTTCCCTTTCAGGGCTTGAATTGATTATTCAGCACATTCCATTGAAAAGCTTCAACTAATTCTTGACAGATCTCCACCTAAAACATCATCACCTCTCCATTTCTGCACTTCCTTATTTCCATTCCCCAAATTTTAATCGCTTATTCCTTCAAGTAGTAGAAAATAAAAACACAGTAAAATTTAATCAATCCAATCATCAGTTCTTGAGATATGTTGATAACAAACAGACCAACACAGGCAAAGATTTAACCTCTGTCCAACTTCGTGGTGGGTGGCGCAAGTGTATTATGATTCTAGCGGTCATAATGAAAATAAGTCACAAATGTCCTGTTCCATTAGTAGACCATACATTTTGAAGGTTTCATGATAATCTTTAATCTGGTTTTGTTGTCACAGGTCTTGCTTAATTCACAACCCATGTTGGCTCTACAAACACCAGAGGGAAGAAGTGATTGAAGGTTCCTTAATACTCATGTTTAATCTGTTCTTCTTGTTTTCACTGGTCTTGTACTGTACAATTCACAACCCATGTTGGCTTCACAAACACCAAATGGGAAGAATTGTTTGAAGGTTCCTTAATACTCATTTTTATTCTGTTTTTCTTGTTGTCACTGGTCTTGTACTGTACAATTCACAACCCATGTTGGCTCTACAAACACCAGAGGGAAGAAGTGTTTGAAGGTTCCTTAATACTCATTTTTAATCTGTTTTTCTTGTTGTCACTGGTCTTGTTCTGTACAATTCACAACCCATGTTGGCTCTACAAACACCAGAGGGAAGAAGTGTTTGAAGGTTCCTTAATACTCATTTTTAATCTGTTCTTCTTGTTGTCACTGGTCTTGTTCTGTACAATTCACAACCCATGTTGGCTCTACAAACACCAGAGGGAAGAAGTGTTTGAAGGTTTCTTAATACTCATTTTTAATCTGTTTTTCTTGTTGTCACTGGCCTTGTACTGTACAATTCACAACCCATGTTGGCTCTACAAACACCAGAGGGAAGAAGTGTTTGAAGGTTCCTTAATACTCATTTTTAATCTGTTCTTCTTGTTGTCACTGGTCTTGTTCTGTACAATTCACAACCCATGTTGGCTCTACAAACACCAGAGGGAAGAAGTGTTTGAAGGTTCCTTAATACTCATTTTTAATCTGTTTTTCTTGTTGTCGCTGGCCTTGTCCTGTACAATTCACAACCCATGTTGGCTCTACAAACACCAGAGGGAAGAAGTGTTTGAAGGTTCCTTAATACTCATTTTTAATCTGTTTTTCTTGTTGTCGCTGGCCTTGTACTGTACAATTCACAACCCATGTTGGCTCTACAAACACCAGAGGGAAGAAGTGTTTGAAGGTTCCTTAATACTCATTTTTAATCTGTTCTTCTTGTTGTCACTGGTCTTGTTCTGTACAATTCACAACCCATGTTGGCTCTACAAACACCAGAGGGAAGAAGTGTTTGAAGGTTCCTTAATACTCATTTTTAATCTGTTCTTCTTGTTGTCATGGGTTTTGCACTATTCACAACCCATGTAGACTACACAAACACTATAGGTCTTGCACAATTTACAACCCATGTTGACTTCACAAACACTCGATGGAAGAAATGAATGAAAACAGAGGATGATGTATTGTCCGAGTGGCTTTTATTGCAATTCTTCACACATTGACAGAAATTGTCAAACTTACACCAAAATATCTTGTATGAACAGTATAATTTTTTTTTTTTTGTGATACATCATTTGGGTACAAGTCAGTTATGAATCTAGACAGAGTTAGCATGTGGAAATCAGGAAGTGGGAGTGGAGGAGGGGGTGCCGCATTCTGCTTATGGCACAATGTCATATTTCCACTACATGAACGTTTTTACTCGTTTACGTTTCCTCCACAGTTTAGGTACAACCAAACCTGGTAATTAGTGGGTGGGGTTAAGGGAATTTGTTTTTTGAATTATATTCAGTCAGGCTTGCACGTTTTCATTTAGGAGCTAAAATGCAGTTTATACATGTGCAAACTCCCCTGTCGCTCCCCTCTCTTGATTGTCCAAAGGAAACTCAAACTTTGTCTTAAAAGGATTATATACTGCACAAATCACTTGACAAAAAATTAACAGAATCCTACAAAATCACTTCATGAAGAATGACTTTCTTTTCACTTGTGCCCTACCCAGTAAAAGTTAAATGCATTATTTACAGAATCTAAAAACTTCTTTAACATGGGTATGAGCATCGGTCTCTGTTATTCGGTCCACTTGAAGTTCTTCTTTGAAGGCTTATATTGTATGTTACCATCACCGACCTTGTAACTCTGGAGGAAAAGAGAAAAGAAACGATTTAATCATTACATAGATTGATTTTATTAATTTAGTGATCTATTTTTACCATACTGAAATTGCAAGGACCCTCAATTACATATCTGCTAAGACCCATGTGATTTACCCACCCTGTTCTGACTGCATGAGGGGATTCACCTTTCCTAGTTTTCTCCAGCTTCTTAGCTGGGTTAAATTTTGGAACAGAGGTGATGTTGAGAGGGACAAGCTTCCAAGGTACATCTCTGCACATGAGTATATCCAGGGAGGGGGTGGGGGGTTCGACAGGGTCGTACGAACCCAAAGTGTAATGGTAAAAATGTCCCTCGGCGACCTCTTCACCCCCTCCTCCCCCCTCAATTCGAAAGACTGGCTACACCCCTGCTGCATATAGAAGGGTCCTGGGGAGAATAATTGGGCCAGTGGCGTGTCTAAGGGGAGGGATAATTTGGGGATTATGTCTCAAAAATACAATATCAAATGAGTTACAGAAACTAGTGATTTTGGCAGTTTTTATTGATATCGACTTAATCGATTTGCAACAATAATCTTAAATTTGGACCAGCAGTCTTCACTTTTGGACCACAAGCCTTCAATTTTGAACCAAAATTCTTCAAGTGCTGCATTGTGAACCAAAATCCTCAGTTTTGGAACAAATTTTATAATATAGTGCCAAACATTTTAGGGTTTGGACCAAACTCTGCAACGGAGATGAACATCTTCATTAGGTGGTTTGTGGGCTTAAATCCCCCTAAAAGCTATACACGCACCTGATTAAAATTTGAGAAACGCAACCTTAGAATTTCAGAAATATTACAGATTATTGATTTAGCTGTAGGTTGTTCGAGTGCCACGCTTTTTTGGCGCTGGTACTGCGAACTTAACAAGGACAGGACAAATACCTGGAAGGACAAATGACAGTAGCAGAACAAATGTACAGAAAATGGAGCACGGACATGCCACCATATGATTCTCTATCAAATGGCGAAGAATGTGACTGGCAAACCTGTGCTACACCTCAAAGGAGAGGATGACGTGGTCCACAAAGACTGCATAAGATCTGAAAGAAGAATGGGCCGGTTCCTTTAAACAGATTGAGAACCGCCTACCTCCAAACCGCAGAGTGCATAGAATTGGACATTTATAATCAGCTTGCTTGACCTTTGTGAGGACCACCGACAAGAGATAGAAGTTAACGCAATAGCAAAGCTATGACACCGTAAACCCCATATGTTTTCTCAGCAAGATCTTAAAGATGGCACAGGATATTCGGCTAATAGATAGCATGCTGGAGAACAAGCTATTCTTCGTTGAGTTGGGAGGAAACCAAAGCAGATGGTGTAGGTTGAAGAGCAGTCTTTCCAAGGGAGTGTGCTTGCACTGCTTCTCTTTAACATCTACACGATTGACCAACCAGGAAGTGATCATGCCTGCCGCTTTGTATGTGCTGATGATCTGGGAGTCGTTGCACAAAATACTAACTTCACTGTTGTGAAAGATAGGCTGTCCAGTGCCGCCCTGGATAAACTACCATTATACAATGAAGAGAACCACCTTCCGTGTTAATCCATTACGGACACAAGTGTGTGCCTTCCACCTAAGAAACAGTGAAGCCAAGTGCTAACTACAGGTACCCTAGTCTGGAAAAATCTTGTTTTACTGCAAGCACCCACTGTCACTCCTTAAAGTTTCAAACAGTCACACCCGATCTGATAAATAACCAGATTTTTCCTCTTTATTTTCTTTATTTTGAAAACCTTAGTTGTTGTGGAAGTTGGTGTTGAATATCATATTAGCAATGGATGAAGTCCTTATTGTGTGGTCATTTTAATCAAGATAAAGTGGTCTCACTATTTGCTACAGTAACTTTGTGGTTATGATTTGCTGAAACAAATTTTTAAGAAGGACAAGTCATGGTACCTTGGGGTTACCCTTGATCGTTGTCTCACCTTCAAGACCCATATTTAGAGAATACATAGCAAAATTGGGCACACATAACATCATTGTCCGCAAGCTCGGAAACACAATATGGGGTGCAATCCCTTTGGCTCTGTGTTCTGCTGCTCTAGCTCTCTGCTACTCGGCCGTTGAGTATGTCAGCCCAGTATGGGAAAGATCCACTCATACGAAGAAGATACACCCGCTCTGAAAACGAGATAAGGCTGCCTTAAACCCACAAACACTAACAGTTTGTACATCCTATATGGAATAGCTCTACCTGACACCAGATGATCATCAGCTAGCAAGAACGAAAAGTAGTAACGGCAAGAAAGAGAAGATCGACATCCTATGTATGGACATATGTCTGCTAAGAGTCTCCTTGAGTCAAGTAAAAGCTTTTTAAATTGTGACACTTGTGTCACCATGTGGGAAGAAAGGTTAACTGACTTTCCACCACCTATAACAATGGACCCATTGATGACAACAGAAGAGCTTCCAGCTGGTGCAAACTCAACCTGGCCAGATTGGAAATGCCTTAAGCGCCTAAGGATGGAAGTTGGACGTGCAAAGGTCACCCTGAATAAATGGGATATACATCCAACCCAGTTGACTGGTACACAATGAAGCACCTTTTGAAACATTCGTTGTTGGAGGAAACATGCGCTGCTGCTGACTTTGCAGAATATAATGACAGTGCACAGCAATGTATTTAGCTATGGCTAATTCAAATATAGTCGTTGTAGTGTCGACTCGAGAGAAGAAGAAGAAGAAGTAGAAGTAGAAGTAGAAGAAAAGGAAGAAGAAGAAGCCGGCGGAGGCGGCAACCGGTGTTTTGGTGTTGGAATTGTTGCGAAACTGATGAAGTATGGCCGCCGGAAGAATAGGTTTCAAAACTACACTAGCTTATTATAGTTGCAGAGGGAAAAGACGAGGATTGGACCAAGAGATTATTATGCATTGTCTAAAAGAAGGATGACAGGTCTCTCTGCAGCAACTACCGTGGCATATCCCTCAACTCTTCATTGTTTTTAGGCATATCCTCCTTTATAGTATGCATGATACTGTAGAAAGTAAGCTCTGTGAGAACCCAGGAGGTTTCAGTCACGGACGAGGATGTACCGATCACGTTTTCTGTCTTCGAATTCTGATGGAAAAGTGAATAGATACCAGCTAATCACTATCGTTATAATTGTGGACTTCAAGGCGACCTTTGTCAGTATTCATAGTGCTTCTATGTTGCACATTTTTTACTACTATGGTAAGCCTAAGAAATATATTCGCCTAATACATACTGTCTACCAAGATTGTGAAGCAGCAGTAATTGTTGACATTGAGCGAACTGACTGGTTCAAAATTGAAACAGGGGTAAGACAATGTGCGCGTGGGCCTCACTCCTCATTAGACATCGTCCTCAGGAAGTCGAAATCAATACGGAATTTGAATACAAGTTTCTAAATGAGAATTTGTGAGCCCAGTACCTATACCAGACGGCACCTAAATCTATTGGAAATGGGCGATGGAGATACTGCAGGCACAGCCCACATGTATGATGTACCACTGCAGACAGAAGTCCACTTTCGGGCACTGTGGTCCACTATTATGTCGATTTGGAGACTAATCAATGAGCTGAAGGTAAGGATTGGCAGAGCGTCATCTTTCTGTGGCCATCTGTCCAAGGTCTGGAGTAGAAATATGAACCTCAAGACCAAATCATGAATGTTTTCATCTTCACACTCCTCCATGCAGAAGAAATTTGGGCTGCATGACTAAGGAAAATGATTCGGTGCCTTTGATTCCTTATGTCTTCGTCGAATTTTTGATATCAAGTGGTCCCAACACATCAGGAACATGGAAGTCAGAAGCAGAATCGGTTAACTTCTGGCATCTGAGATGATAGGGACACGGTGTCCATATGGTCAAGACAAGACTCCACAGAACTTTGCTGAAATGGAAACCAGAGTCTGTGGGAGCTAGGCAAACGAAGTAGAGGCAATGCAGGACCCGTTGATTGGATGCCGTACTGTGTGCTGTTGAAATGGTGGGGCTTGAAAAGAAGTAATTACATCATCACGCAGGACATTATATGGCAGCCATCTTGAATATAGTAGCCATATTGGATAAGAATCAATAAAATACCACAGACTGTGTTTAGAAATATAGTAAATATACCACCATGGACAAAGCTATTTAGCTGAGTCTAGTAGCATACACATATGTAACATTTAATTCTAATGTATAAATAAACGTATCTATATGGCGGCCATTTTGAAAATGGTATCCGTATTGGCACCATATTAGCAAATAATCGATTGAACTTGTAGATTATGTTTAGGATTTATCAAATGTTTCACCGTGGAACTAAAATTCCATAAAAATGTAAATCATAGTAATAAGTATTCACATATAGTTAATTTTAGCCCACCTGGCGACCATTTTTAATTTGGCGGCCATCTTGGAAAAAAATGAGTTGGTCTTATATCCAGAAATGTTAAGCATGTCAAACTCTACATGTAAGCCATTTTTCATGCTTTTCGGGAAAATTGCACAATTTGCCTGAAATCAACGTATATGTGTGTGTGTGTGTGTGAGTGCCTTCCCCGCTACGCCACTGCCCCCCATGCTTATCAATGTTTTTTGTTTTAAATACTTGATTTATATAGACGTATAATTGAAAGGATTTCATTATTTCCCTTGGCAATCATACTTTATTCCTCCAACTCAACTTCCTCTTACAGCCGCCTATGACACTAAATGAAGTCCTACTAAATACTGATGTGGAGTTGCCATTGCAGCTTCCTGCTATTCGTTATAGGCAAATTTTGTATATTCAGCAAGTTGTGATTAACAACTTAAGCAATTATGCTTACTGGACGCACGTAAAGCCACAACTGTGAATCTTATATAAATTAAACCTTTTTGGATCTGCACACATAAATGTAAAATGAAGTATAGGGAGCATTGTGTTGAAGTTGACCTGTGAAATTCTGGGAACGAGAAGAATTGTAAACGCAGTCCCAAATTATTTGTGATATTATATGTAAGAGTTGGTACATGTGATTTTAACTGTTAAAGTGCCACGGTTAAACACAAATAAACATATAAGAGATAGGGTTATTAATGTTACACAATATTGCCATGAAGACATCTCCCCACTCGGCACTAACCTCCATACCAATAGCCGGATTTTTAGAGGGCCGGTCAACATCTGGGGCTGGAAAAACTTTCCCCTTCATAATCCGCTACTATCCATGCACGAAATTTGCAGTCAAACAAATTCTGATATACATCTGTGATAGATACTTTGAAGGACAGTCAATTTATGAGGAGCCTTGAGTAGTTGCGCAATAATTATTGATACTCCTCCGGCCCTAATCCCAACCGGAGCAACATTAGGTCAAAGCTAAATTGACATAGTTCAGAACAGTATCGGGTCACCGCTAGCCCTAATTGACCTTAAAGGATATTTCAGTGGTCGAGCAAGTTCGTCTTATATGAACAGATGAAAGAGTACTTCAAAAGAAGCATAATGGTGAATAAAGCATTCGAACATCTTATTCCGTCAACGAGACATTTAAGTTTAAAGTTTAGTATCACTTGTGAAAAAACACTGAAATCAGATTAGTTGTGACGTCACATCCTCCAGTCCTTGGATTCTTCAAAATCTCTACGTATTCTATCATATTTTTTCCAGTCAGTGATTTTATGGATTACAAAAGTTAGATATTTCAGAAAAGTAATGAAACAGTATCACCTGAAGAAAGTTCCGGGAAAAATAATTCAAATAGCAAAAACAACTTAAACAACTTTTCTTTCAAATTAACAATGTTACAAATGTGAATATTAGGGCGCCAAACTTTCATAGTAGACTTACTACACCACTGTAATTTCTACACATATAAGTTTGAATATCTCCTTAACGGGATGAGCTATCGAAGCAGCTTCTTCACCAATGTGACGGGATGAGCTATCGAAGCAGCTTCTTCACCAATGTGACGGGATGAGCTATCGAAGCAGATTCTTTACCAATGTGACGGGATAAGCTATTAAAATAGCTTCTTCACCAATGTGACGGGATGAGCTATCGAAGCAGCTTCTTCACCAATGTGACGAGATAAGCTATTGAAATAGCTTCTTCACCAATGTGACGGGATGAGCTATCGAAGCAGCTTCTTCACCAATGTGACGGGATGAGCTATTGAAATAGCTTCTTCACTAATGTGACGGGATGAGCTATCGAAGCAGCATCTTAACCAATGAGACGGGATGAGCTATCGAAGCAGCTTCTTCACCAATGTGTTTCTATTAAAGTCCTCTACAAAATAAACTTGCTTGATCCCTGAAGTACTCATCATCTAAATTGTATATTTGCAATTGTATATTCATAAAGAGGGTATTATAGGTGTGAGGGGGGGATTTGTCTCCTCCACAGAGTAGGGGAGAGTGTTTTCACAACCCTATGTATTTGTTTTAATTTTGCCGGAAAGCTGTCCCCAGGTATACGCCCTTTTGTATTGATGCGCTTGTTTTTATTTGGAAACTATATATGAGAGTAATTAGGTCATACGACCACGACTTACAAAGATTGCAGTCCCTACTGTAAACAACGTCGCAAATGCCACAAAGCCATACGAATCCATGATACGAAACGTTATTTCCCTCCGTGGGCCCGTCTCCCAGTATGAACGAGCAACTGAAATGAAAATAATACATGAATTACATAATGTGTCATAGATTATGAACTACTGAAAGCTTTTCCCTTTTAAATATGGATGACATGCGTTAAATTATGGTAATGATTGTGATGATGGTAACTGATGATGGTGATGATGATAACTGATGATGGTTATAATTGTGATGATGGTAACTGATGATGGTAATGATTGTGATGATGGTAACTGATGATGGTGATGATGATAACTGATGATGGTAACTGATGATGGTAACTGATGATGGTAATGATTGTGATGATGGTAACTGATGATGGTAATGATTGTGATGATGGTAACTGATGATGGTAATGATTGTGACGATGGTAATTGATGATGGTAATGATTGTGATGATGGTAATTGATGATGGTGATGTTATTGTTGCTGATAATGATGATGGGATTCTTGATGATTTTTATGACAATGTTGATGGTGGTATACTAACGATGATCATGATGTTGGGATAATGATCAGAGCCGTAATTGTTCTTCTCAACGTGGGGCAGGCGTAGGAAGCGGGGAGGTAAAATGATTAAAACAGGATTAAAAAAAGGTACAATTTGGCAACATTTCCCAAAAGTTAAAGAATATCTCCCGAAAATTGAAGAAGAAGAAAATTTCCTAAAAATAAAAAAAATGCCACGAAAATCGATAAAAATTCTCAAAAAAATAAATTTCAGAAAAATGAGTAAACTTTCCCGATAAGTAAAGGAAAATTTCCTGAAAATTGAAGGATGTTTCTTGAAAACTGGAGGTTTTCCGGTTAAGAGTAATTTAAACCTTGTAACTGGGATATTTTCGGATCTTGCTGCCCCTGAGAGGAGACCCGTCTAACGCCCCTGGGGAAGGGGGGAGGGGGGTCGGACACAGGGACACACTTTTCCTCCACAAAAAGGGAGTAATGTTTTCCAAAATTGTGTGTATTATGAAAATGATGATGATGATGATGATGATGATGACAAGAACGACAATGACGATGATAGTTCCAACCATTTTGACTATTTTACTTTCATTTAGGCTCAATACTTAAACAGCTATAAGTGCGCTGCTTGAAATATCTATTATGATTAATATTTTTGCGTACATAAGTTTCTGTTTCGTTTTAGGATGTTAACTTACCAAAATGTAAACAATATAAAAATTGCCTGGGAGATGACTACGTGCTCTTTGTCATGTTATCAAGTCAATTCTAATTCTAAAGGTCGAAAGCTATTTCCATTACATTGTAACACTGACTGCTGGTATGAATGAGGTATTATGCGGTATATGTCAACAACTAATAATTTTAATGGGCATTTGTGCATGCGGTTTCATAGCTAGCCTACCAGTTGCGCAAAATTGTGATTTTCTTTTGAATGTTTTGAGTAATTCCGTTCTTTAGAAAATTTCTTAGGTATATTTTGGATTTCTAAGAATAAAAAGAAGTGGGAGAATACGCTTTTTCAGAACAATGTGGTACTTAGAGCCATAACGTGCAACGATTATCAGGGATATAGCTCTACATATCTATTGCGAAAAATCTTTACCTTATACCCTGCGCATACTTATCTTAATAAGACTTGCGGTTGCCACAAGGAAGAGTATTTCAGTGTCATTTTTTAAAGCTACGTCCCAACAGTTGGATTATGTTTTCTAACACTTAAGAATTTATCATTGGCTAGTCCTGTCCTAGAAGTATCAATATCTTGGATAAATATTCTGGGAATTCACAAACTTCCTTTGCATTCATTCGGAAGGGCGGGCGGAGTGGGATGGGGAGGGGGGTAGGGGGGGGGGTGGACGGTTCCTTTCAGGTACTACTCAAGCCCCTCCCGTGTAGATGAAGACATGCATGGATATTGCAAAATTAAAAAGGAAACGTTGCAGGTTAACAAAGGGTTTTGGTCATTATAGCCTTTGGTTTCTTTTGGTCTTTATTGCAAGAGGGACAGGATTATACTACAACTACCCCCCCCCCCCACCCTCCCTCCTTCCTTTCCCTCCTCAATCCTCCAACCTTAGACTACATTCTTGTGAAAATTGAAACATAAAAAATGATTATTAAAGGGTGGGCAAGACATGTTAGGTTTTCATTCTTTGCATTCATGTATGTACACACATAACTGCCTAAAGCTAAGTATCCACAAAAACTGCCCATTACCTGAGACCGTTTTGACGCTGCCTGATAGAATGGTACCTTTTCCTGCTCGGTGTGTCGTCAGTTGTGCCAAAATTTCTTCCTCCCCTTTAAAATGATTTGTACCTATGCACAAATTAAGAATTTACCGTATAAGATAAAGCTACAATCGAATTAACATGAAAATCATTACTTGTTCCATTAGACAGACGCCTAACACTCCTCCATCCGTTTCTTGCAACAAGTCCCCACATTTTCGCAACAAAATAATAAAGTTAAAATCTTAATCGCAGCTTCTTCAGTTGATTATAATCTGATAATCAGCTACCTTTCGAATCCGCTTAGGCTAGCTGTTTCCTTCTCAATTCGTAAAAAT
Source organism: Chiridota heheva (assembly GCA_020152595.1). Classification (NCBI taxonomy): domain Eukaryota; kingdom Metazoa; phylum Echinodermata; class Holothuroidea; order Apodida; family Chiridotidae; genus Chiridota; species Chiridota heheva. Next base: position 25,792 of record JAIGNY010001168.1, on the reverse strand, counting down.
TAATACAACAGATCATATATGAATATTAATGAATTGTTGAATGCGACGGACTTTGAACGCGCATGCGCTAATCATAAACATGATTTTAAACGTCTGACGAAAATCACGATAACGATCAATTCACAATAACATTCAGAAAAGTGTGCACTTCATTGAAAGCAACATTGGTTCATGAATGATGCAGGTAAAATGTTGTTAACGGAAAAGATACATTGAAACGATCATAATTTTGTCAGTTTGTGAAGTTTATAGCTCTAGTTGCTGATGGGTAAAAGACAAAGAACGATAAAATCATCGATTGGATGGTTCCGAATTAGTAGTGAGAACCCGATGGACAGGGAGTAGTATGAATGTAGCGCAGGGAGGGCGAAGAGTCGACGGATCGCACGAACTCCTCCCCCTACCCATCGGGGTACTATGGCCTCTAAGATGAAAAAGGTCAGAAATGTACTTATAAGTTTGAAGGTCCAGATTCTCAGGCGATAACTTTTTTTGCGTGCGTTCTTCAATTTATTTAAAGAAAAGTGTAATAGAATGCAATTTTGATAACATGTTAGAAAAATAATTTAGGCCATCAGCAACTGTTCCCCCGATGATCTCATATTTCTGGAAGGTTGCCAGCAGGGGTCGATGTTACCTGAATGAGATGGGTGAACAAATCTTTCAAGAAATAATAAGCCCATGTTTGAGAAATTCGCGTGACATTTAGGTAAGAGCATTTTGAATTCAAAGAAAGGAATATCAATGGCTCGATCGTGGAGATTGTGACACGAACAAGGACGCAGACGTGTTTGACCATATAAATTAGGAACATAAATAAAAGTAATGCAATTCAAGAAACGGAGTAAAAGAGAACGGATCGCACCAAAGTGGACAAGTAAGAGTGTTTTGTATGGCGATGCCGTGTTTGGTATTGTTTTGGTTTGTGGTATTGTGGTTGGTTGTGCTGTAAATCTGATTGCGCCGTGCTTAGTAGTAAAGTTTGTAACGCCGTATTTGGGGTGACATTATCGTGGCCTCGTGTTTGTTAGTGTCATTTTGCTGGTGCCTTATTTCGTGTGACCTACTTGGTGGTGCGGTATTTGGAAGAGCCAAGGTACGGAGAAAGTGCCGTGATTGTAAACGTCTTTGATTGCATGAATAACCGTGTCGCGAATGGGGGTCCGTAAATGGGAGTTCCGTGAATTCTCGCACCGTGAATGACCGTGCAGTGAATGGCGGTTCCGTGATTGACTGTGTCGAGAATGGAGGTACCGTGAATGGGAATACCGCAAATGGAGCTACCGTGAATGACCGTGCCGTTATTAAGTGTGTCGGAAATGGGGGTGCCGTGAATGGCTGTGCCGTGAATGGAGGTGCCGTAAATGGCAGTTCCGTGAATGCCGGTACCGTGAATGACCGTGCCGTGAATGGTGATGCCGTGAATGACTGTGTCGAGAATCGTTGTGTCGTGAATGACAGTGCCTTGGATGGCAGTGCCTTTAATGGCAGTGCCGTGAATGATTGTACCGTGAATGGGGTGCCGTAAATAGCAGTGCCATGAATGACTGTGCCGTGAATGGGGGTGCCGTAAATAGAGGTGTCGTGGATGACCGTGACGTGAATGTCAGTGCCTTGAATGGCAGTGCCGCAAATGGGGGTGCCTTGAATGACTGTGCCGTGAATTTCCGTGCCTGCCGTGAATGGCGGTTCCGTGATTGACTGTGTCGAGAATGGGGTGCCGTAAGTGAGGTGCCGTGAATAGGTGCCTTGAATGACCGTGTCGTGAATAGGGTTGCCGTGAATGGCCGTGTCGTGAACGATCGTGCCGTGAATGGGGTTGCCGTGAATGGCGTTGCCGTGAATGACAGTGTCACGAATGGCAGTGTCTTTAATGGCGATGCCGTGAATGACCGTGCCGTGAATGGCAGTTCCGTGAATGGGTTGCCGTGAAGGGCCGTGTCGTGAATTGGGTTGCCGTGAATGGCGGTGTCGTGAATGACAGTGCCGTGAATGACAGTGTCATGGACGACAGTGTTTTTAATGGCGGTGCCGTGAATGGGGGTGCCGTGAATGGGGGTGCCGTGAATGGGGGTGCCGTAAATAGCAGTGCCGTGAATGACCGTGCCGTGAATGATGGTGCCGTGAATGGCGGTGTCGTGAATGACCGTGACGTGAATGTCAGTGCCTTGGATGGCGTGCTTTGAATGGTTGTGCCGTAAATGGGTTCCGTAGATGACCGTGCTGTGATTGGAGATGCCGTGAATGACAGTGCCCTGCGTGGTGGTAGTGCCTTTAATGGCGGTGCTATGAATGACCGTGCCGTGAATGGCGGTTTCTTGAATGACCGTGACGTGAATTTCAATGCTTTGGATGGTAGTGCCTTGAATGGCGGTACCGTGAATAGGGGTGCCGTGAATGGCGGGGCGGGGTCGTGAATGACCGTATTGAGAATGACCGTGACGTGAATATCAGTGCCTTGGATGGCAGTACAGTGAAATAATAATGCCGTGTTTGGTAGTGCCGTTTGGTAGTGTCGAAAATGAGGGACATTTCCAGAAAATTGAAGAAAACTTAGCAAAATTGAAGAAAATTCCAAAAAATTGTTGAAATTATCCCCAAAATGAAGAAAATTTTATGAAAATGGAAGTAAAATTCCACAAAAATAAAAAGATCCCAAAAAGGCCAAAATTTTCCCCAAAATTAAGGAAATTTCTAGAAACTTGAAAAACTGTCTAAAATTTAAAAAAATTACCAAAAATATTCCCAAAATGAAGGAAATTTTACGAAAATGAAAAATTTCTCAAAAATTAAAGATTTCCCAAAATTGAAGAAAATTTCCCAAATATTGAAGAAAATATCCCCAAAATGAAGAAATTTCGCAAGAATGGAAGCAAATATCATGAAAATGGAAGGAAATTTCCCGAAAATTGAAAAAACTTCCCAAATTATTGAAGAAAATATCCCCAAAATGAAGGAAATATCCTAAAAAGTTAAGAACCGAGATTTTCCAGAAATTAAAGATTCCCTAACGAAAGAAAATGATATCGGAAGGCGTTCATTAAAATTGTCAACTTTAGCCATGTTATAGGGGCATAGGCCGCGAAGCCCTGGTGGGGATCGGGACCCAGGGTTTTACGGGAAGCCCTGTCACATCTATGGGGCAAAGCTGCAAGTAGGGGCGCTGGGGGGCGAATCCCTCGGAATCTCTGCATTTCTCGCAATAGTGATAGCAGAGGCTTTATTAATATTGTGACAGATCCAGGGATCGACGTCCTGGTAGGCTCACACGGGGCGAAGTACCAGAAAGCTATAGCGTTATTTGGCGTGAGTTTGGTAGCAGAATATTGCTTAAAATCGTGTCAATTCCACACTAAAGTTAGTGATAAGGAATAATATATTGGATCCCATTGACTACAATATATGTCTCTAGTTTTAGTCTAGGAATGATTTTCATGTTTTTGATGTAAGAATAAAGCTTTGAGAAAAAACACTTACGATTTTGAAAATAAAAAGTATTAGAATATATTTTAACGCCCCTGTGAGCATTCGGCGCCCCCTCGAAAAGCTTCTTTTGCCAAATGTATTCAATAAAACTGTTTGCCCTTTATGGCAGGGACATATATTAAATATTTCCAACGAGCTATCGCCATGCATTGGCTACTATCCGAGCTCGAGTGCCTATTGGGTGGGGTTCGGGCAAGTCCTCATAAATTTTGTCTTTTCTGTGGAAAATTCATGCATTTTTGGACTCAAAAAATAAAATACTGACTTGCTTAATATAGTATAGGAAAAATTATTGATCAACACGTACATTTTTTCAGGATCTAAATTATATATTCTCAGGACGATTTTGGCGCCCCTTGAGCACTTGGCGCCATCTTGAAAAGCATCACTTGGCGTCATCTCCCATGAACAACACTCGTACTGTGGTGCATTGTTTCCCCGTGTAAAATTCCTAATAAAAGTGTAATTGACCCAATCCGCCTGGACAGCAGCCTGGTCCACAAATTTTAAAACCACCATCGTCTATTTTAGTTTCACTGGCGATACTTTAAGATAATAAGTTTTCATTCTGCGCATGCAGTTTCATGTTCGATAAGTACAGTGAAAATTTATTTTTACACCGTTGGTGTACGTTTTACCAATGAGATGTGATATTGTTTTACAATTTTAAGGCACATACCACAGTCTAAACAAATTTATTTTATTTTCCCTTCAAATCTTTTCTTTGGGCAATTTATCAATTTTCAGGAATTTTTTTGTAAATTTGCTTCAATTTCCTTCATTTTCATTGAATTTTCTTTAATTGTTTTCAATTTTTTTTTTAATTTTGGGAGATTTATTTTTCATATTTGGAAGATTTGACACGCAAGTCACCTTTGACATGATTTCAATCATGTCAGTGTGACCCAAGTAATTTACCAGGACAGGAAGTGGATGAGCACCGGGGTAACAACCTGCTCTTTTCGAGAAATTTTCAAACTTTTCAGAGAGCCAGGCAGAGGGTAAAGTTTCTACCATCGGGACCGACAGCTTTACGTCCCTTCTAAAAACCCGAAAACGGTGAGCACCACCCAACCATTAGCCACTTTTCCCAAAGGTCGGAGAAGGTGTGATGCAAAGATAATATTCTGCGCTTGATTTCAACGGATCGTTCTGCATATCTGTGGAATACTCGCTGTTAAATCGTTGTTGGACTCGAACATGGGACCTCTAGCATCTCCGTCGCTTTTTTCCGTGTAATATTTTATTTCTCATTGATTACACGTTTTAAATTGGTATGAATCTTGTGAGTGATTCTACGTTGGATTTGCAATGAAAATGTCGGATCACCTGTGCGATAAGATAATCTCTTGCCTTTACGTACGAGGAGGGCGGGGTGAGAGAAGGGGGAGGTGGAGGGTGTGGTAGGGGAAAATTCCACGTGAGACTTGTAGTACTTATTTACTTGATCAATGGTTGATGATCAATGGTGCATTTGTCATTGACGCTAAACATCAGTTGTGATATACACTTCCGTCGTCTTGAGCCGCCCCTCCCATGCCGTTTTTGACATTCTGTTTTCTTAATCTGAAATATGTCAACAGAAAGTGATGTTTTAATAAGTGCAGCCTGAGATGCTTGAGGGGCCCTGATGCAGGACCCAGCGATGCCATGGCCTGATACAGGGCCCAGGGATGCCATTGCCGTGATACAGGGCCCAGGAGAGCCATGGTCCTGATACAGGGCTCAGGGTTGTCATGACCCTGATACAGGGCCCAGGGATGCCATGGCCCTTATACAGGGCCCAGGGATGCTTAATCATAGGGAGGGACTCTGACCAAGGGGCTCTTGTGCGTGCAAAGCACACAATTTGAATAACGAAGTGTATTTCACTACTATAGCTACTAGTCGGAAGTTTGAATAATATCATGCATGGATTAATACTAAAAATAAACATGCTGTTACATGTTAAGGTCATTTTTACATCGCAGTTCTTTATTACTCAACCTAGCCTATAATAGTACCTAGCATATATTAGTACCTAGCCCATAATAGTACCTAGCCTATAATAGTACCTAGCTTATAATAGTACCTCCTTGCTATAAAATAGGCAAGAAAAACGCCAATACAATAGACATATGCAGATATATACACATCAAAGAAATTAAGATTTGACGTAGAACAGTAGAACGAAAGAAAGATGAAAAAAGTCTCATTTCATTAAAGATGGCATACAACTGTACAATTTGGCTTTTTCGTCCTTAAATATGATACAAATATTTATAAGTCATTTGAAGAAATTTCACATGATACTAAACAATTTAGATTATATTCTCTAATATTTTCTAATTAATTAAAACAATCATTCTTTCAATATAACTTTAGGACTTAAACTAACTTGTTGCGAGCGGCCTTTTTGTCCATACGCCCTCTTTTCAAATGATGTTATACACCCAGTACAGTTTATTCTAACTTTTCTAACTTCTAAGAAATATTTTTTCTTTGCATGGTTTTATGAATTTGTATTTGTATATGATATTAATAATTCAAGCCCTTTAGTCCATGAGTCAGAGGGGTGTATCGGTACCAAAAAGACTACCAAATACCCTTCCCACCATTAATCTAGGGTGGTCACGTGATGACGAAAATGCTTTCTGGACGGTCCAGATGAGTAGCTCTGAAAATTTACAGCTGGTTTTAGTTTTCAGCTAATAGATGCGTGTTATATATATGTACATATTATATGTAGTGCGATTAAAATGCGGGGTAATATTAGTTATGATAATACTGTGTCTGAAATGAATCGTATGATAGTGATTAATGATACCCACTACCAAATGCCATTCTCCCCACTTAGTGCATGTTTATGGAATTAGATTACTTTCAAGAAACCGTTCCATTCAGACAAACATTTACGTGGTTTGTCGTCACCAAATTATTGAAAGTAATCTTAGGACTAATGAAACTTTTCGAGATCATAAAGTGCCATTTTCTCTGCTTGAAGTAGTGTATTTGCCAAGCAAGGCTCATGTTTTTGTCATTACGACTGCGAAGCAAGGACAAGACAACCTGTTTAAATGGAGCTTTTTCAACATGGTAACCTGTAGGCAAAAAAAGGTTGACATTGAGAAGCAAAAATGTTGCATAGGCATTGGTATGCCATGCTGTTTGGAAATCTTAAAATGGATTGTGATCAATAATAAAAATGATATGGTTGGACCCTAAATGAACATAACTGCGCCACTCATCACCATGTCATGGTCTCTGAAACTTTTGAGGCCACACCGGCTTTCCATGGGCACTTAAGCGGGCTCCTGGACCCACGCTGCTGCTCACTCATTTTACTCGCGCACAGTGCCGACTTTGGGGTCTCACTCCGTTCCTGCTCACATATCCCCAGCAATAATGGAAGTACAGTTACGAATTGGTCCATCACATGCATTGACCCGTGACCCAAAGGGGCCCGTGACATCTCTTATACTGACGATACTGACGGACGAAACACGGGCCAAGGGTACGGTCGCCGATGGGTAGCGGACGACAATCAAACAGACGGTGAACAACCGCGGTAGGGTCCGTAAAGCATTAAGGTACAGGCGTGAGGGTTAAAAGTTAAAGCAAGGAGCTTCTACACACAAGCTCCTTGGTTAAAGAAAGCGGCGGGTCTTTGCTTTGCTTGATGGCAAGTCGGTGAGCCGTGTTAATGAATGGTTGGTGTTGATTTGTTATGAGGAGGTAAGAGTTGGTAGTATGTCCTTGAACTCGTGGCATTTTGAATTGGCACAATTGGCTGCCGGTGGTCAGATGGACGGAGGTGGTGGATGGCGACGGAGGTAACTAGAGTTGATAGAGTTCGATGGTTTGAGTGGCGAAGGTGTCCCATGTGGCAAAAAAAGTGATTCCAAATGCGATAGCATTCGTTGTTGAACGCGACTGTGTCTTGAATTGTTGTTGTGACGATGCATGATGTGGTCTTTGATCATGGAAGCTTCTTGGTTATGTTGGTATGGAATGACTTCATCGTTTAATTTTTTTTAACTGGGATGTGAATCAAACAGAACGTAAGGTGTTTGGCCAGCTGATCAAGGTATCATGTGTCCGTATCCTTTAGGATTCGGTGTTGACCGCAGCATCAGAGATGTTTTCAGATTTTTTTTTTTTTGTTTTCTACCTTTTGACCAAGGAAGTGCTATTGTTTTGACTACTAATATACTCAATAGAGTGGCAAGTTAACCATTATTGACATCTATTCTTTTAATATACAATGACTGGGAATTGATTTTTTCAAAGAAAAAAAAATACGGGCTAAGTCCATCACCTCGACTTTAATCAGTTAATTACTTTTGCTGACCAACAATAATCTCTCTAAACAATTAAAGTAAGGGTGCTAGTAAAATAAATCAAAGCGAGATAAAAGTCACAACCTTGACATCTTAGCAGGCTTTGTTTGACCAGGTACATGAAACAAAGCAACGCTTCCCGTGGCGCAACATCAACAAGTGCTTTTCACATAACGGTGGAAAATTTATTAAACAAATTGATGAAAAAAGTCATGACTGCATGATGATATCTTAAAAAGCTCTGACAGAAGCAAGATTGCTTTAAACGCCTCAAAAACCATCATAGTAGTAAAACATTTTATCGAATTGACCATTTTATTGCGTTTTTACCTGTTTACAAGCACAATTTGCGTATCATATGCACAAATTGTATATCATATGCACAATTTGCATATAATATGCACAATTTGCATATCATATGCACAATTTGCATATCATATGTACAGTTTGCGTATCATATGCAAAATTTGCATATCATATTCACAATTTACATATCATACGCACAATTTGCATATCATATGCAAATTTGCATTTTATATACAAAAATGCACATCATACGCACAATTTGCATATCATATGCATAATTTGCATATCATGCATAATTTGCATATCATTTGCATATCATATGCACAATTTGCATATCATATGCACAACTTGCAATTCATATGCACAATTTGCAGCTTTGTGATATAGTACTGCAATCCTTGAGTGCAGGCATGGCACGGTGACCTTTGTATTTTCTTTTGTAGATCCTTTGTTTTATATTCTGTATAATAGGTGTAGGATCTTGGGGGCACTACGGGCACGTCCCCACTTTTTCGAAAAATGACAAAAGAGCCCTTCCGAAAATGACGGGCCGTCAATTACTGTCCTAGTTGTAGGAAACTGATGACTTTTGTCAGTCCTATGTACAGGAAGAATGTGTCCCATTGGAAAAGTAGCCCTCTCTAAAAATGAAGTGGACCTTTTAGTTTGAGCTCATTCATTCTATCTACAGATTGGTATGGGGGACATATGACTTGGAAAGTGCCCCCTATAAGAAGTCGTGCCCCCCAAATTTCGAAAGCTTCAAATACCCTTGATCTGTCATAATTCTTTAAAGTGGTGCAACAAATTCTGACGAAACGTTTTGTGAATCCTTGCCATGTCCCCAAAGAGTCCAGCAGGAATACACTTTCTAATGACTAAGATTTAGGAAAGAAATGAACAAATAAATTACATACAGATTTTGATCGTCTGCCCAGTCATACATTTCGTATTATTTACAATCTGATCAAACTTTGATAAGACATAATTCAAAAACTAAAAATGCTATTTCCAAAATTCAAAAACTGATCTGCTCGGATTTGATTACTCTTTCGACCAATATAGACACAAGTTATTCCTACAAGGCGTAAATCATGTTTAAAGTCCAGCAGAGATAATTGTGTAAATATTATGACGCTTTGTGTTGTTTTGCATTCTTAAATTTTGAAGATTACTTTGTGAGGGGTGTTATACGTAACGGTGAAAGGGAGTTATGAAAGGGAACGGGAGAGGAGAAAGAATAGGGCATGAGGGATTAGTATGTTTCATGTCCTGGGGGACACTGTAAGTACATGCCCCCACAATTTGGCCAAAGTTACGCTGGGACCAAACAAACCTACATGACATTGAACTTTTTAATTCTGAAAAAACAAGGCACTCGCATATGTCAACGTTTATTTTCCCTCTTATAATTTAGTGGCGCATTTTGGAAATGGGGCCCTGAGGCAAACTTATAACGATGTTTGCCCAGCCCCTTCATGCCCTTGTCATAGACTGCCCTCCTCTACCTTATTTACATACTTAAAACATGTCCGTTTACAGAAATAAAACTTAAGTGCTCTTTCAAATAATTAAGACAAGTCCTCTTCTTATAATTGATCTTTTTGTTGACTGATTGAAGAAACTGTAATACTTTTCCACTGCCTTGCTGACATGTGAAACTGAGAAAATGATGAAAAACCGCCTTAACCATTTTAAGGACCCTTACTTCTGTACGTGTTTTTAACATTGTTTGAGACATTAGATATTCCAAATTATGGTCAATACAAGTGACTAATTGTCAAGTAAATACTTCCGATTTCGATCTATAAAATTCCTAATTCTTGTAGATCTTGGTATTTTCTTATTTTTCTAAATATTTTGCTCTAATATACACAAGTTTTCGTGGCTGTAAATTTGAAAAAAAAAAAAAAAAGTTCACCAGTAATACTCTGATCAATAAAAGTTTAGAAATTTTCGAATGTCACATTCTGAGGGTACATTATTGTCCCTAAAGTTATAATGCTTTCAAAATATGTCAGTCAAAAAGTGACCCTTAAATTTTGTGCTCTCACCCCAATCTACACCTTCCAGATTCAAATATCTTCTCTCACCCATAACATGGAACTAAATACTTTTTTCTGGTTCAGATCCTCATTAGAAGTCTTAAATGAAGAAGTGCCCTTACTAGAGCTTCTACCCCTTGCCTCTATTTCCTTCCGACACCCCAGGCAATATCTGGTGCCATGGACAAGTTTGTTCATAAGTCATGTAAGTGTTCAATGTCGACGTCATTTCCATAAAGTTGCTGTACTTATGGCGGATTATTTTCGACCTCCGTTTGTTGCAGTGTAATGATCCAGTGGTATACCATCTTTAAGATCGTATTTAATGTCCCTTGGCTGAAGCGTCAAAACAAATCAGTAAAAAGTAGATTCAAAGCATAGAAATATTGCTGCCTGAGGTTATTCTTTGGCAGAGGATGAACTTGAAGTGATCTATGTGTCAATTAGATCGATTGTTTTCTTACAAAACCTCTTTCGATTCGTGTCATGCATGTTGGTTGGTCTATGGTCATCTGAATGAGAATAAATTAGTTTGTTCCAGTAGTTTGATTTTCTTATTATAAAAATATAAAATGATACATTTGTAAGTTCAAAGCTGGGAGGCCAAATACCCACTTCTGAAAAGTAAGGGGCCATGGCACCCCTTCCCCCACGCTTCCGGCACCTATGTACAAAACATTACCATCTGACTACACAAGGGGTACAAATATGAAGGAAAAAGGTGGGGGAGACTGGGCTCACCCCCCTCATCTCCCCCAAATCCCGCCTATAATATCTTTCCTCACGTCGTCATCGGGTCAAAGTTCAGCATTTGTACAGTATTGACATTTTGAACCTACAGTTGACTGCGGCACGCTTCGTCGCTTTTAAGAAGGTATGCCCAGGAATCTTTCCGTCTGTTGGCTGGCACGTCTTCGCCTGTTTGCAACACGTGACCATCATTCAAATACTGAAATGGAAAAAACAGAAATTGTGCAATTAATGATTTGATAATCACGAAAATTTGAACAACGCAATAACTATACCAACAACGTCATTGTTTATTTGTTTAAAGACCGGTTATCGTATTAATGGAGACAGACTATGCAATACAATTGAACGCTTTTTATTGGTCTAAATCATTTGCACATAGACTGATAAGTCAATCAATAACCGCTGCGGAAGTGACGTTTCTAATATGTAGTACAATTATCAGCGGGGTGTCAAACAATTTTATTGAGACAAGACTAAGTATGGAATCCGAAAAGGACAGTTTTGACACGTACTACTACTAAATTGACACATACTACTACTAAACTGACACCTACTACTACTGATTTGACACGTACTATTATAACTGACACCTACCTACTATTAAATAGACACCTACTAAATTGACACCTACTACTGATTTGGCACCTACTACTACTGATTTGACACGTACTACTACCCAACTGACAAGTACTACTACTGATTTGACACGTACTAATACTAAACTGATACGTACTACTACTAATCTGACAAGTACTTCTACTAATCTGGCACGTACTACTACTAAACTGATACGTACTACTATTAATCTGACAAGTACTAACTACTGATTTGACACGTACTACTAAATTGATGTATAGATAGCGCTATGTCATTTTAAAACAACTCATCACTTGCCGGTTTCGCAGAATAATGCGTGCATTATGTATATACAATCACGGAACTATTAAAGGGTTAGTTCAGTGGTCAAGCATGTCCATCTTATATGAAAGAGGATTTCGAAAGAAATAAAATGGTGAAGAAACCATTGCAACATCTTATTCCGTTAAGGGGGTGTTCAAGTTTAAAGTTTGGTATCATTGTATTTTAAAGAAAGTTGATTTCATTTTTTCATTATCTAAATTATTTTCGTTCAAACTTTCTTCAGGTGGTATATTATAAATACCCTTCCTAGATTCAGTTTTACTACTTTTTTGACATATCCCATGATTTTTAAGCCACAAAAATTGCAGGACAAAATATGATAGAATACATAAAGACTTTGAGGCATCTGAGGCTATGACATCACAACTAGTCTGATTTCAGTCGTTTCTACACAAATGATACCAAACTTTAAACTTAAATATCTTCTTAACGGAATAAGATTTTTGAATGCTTTTTTCACCATTTTGTTTCTTTTGAAGTTTTCTTTCATATAAGATGGACTTTCTTTACCCCTGAACTAATCCTTTAACTGCTCCATTAAACAATATACACGGTCGCAGTAAAACTTTCAACAATGAACAATTACTTACGATGGGAAAATATAAAAATTTTGAGAATTTTAAGGAAAACTAATGCCAAAATCAACAAGGAGCTGCAGACACTAATTAAACTAATGGCACGAAATATTAGAGTGAGACAGGAAATATGACTCGTGCACATTGCTAATGATACTCTTCAGGTAAATTGATTGTTTTTGTTTATTCATCACTGTAGCTCATTGTAATCTAAATGGAGCAAATGAATTAACAAACACTTCTTTGATCTAAAATTACTTATCCAAACATTACCTAATGTAAATAAAGGACCAAATCACATGAAGAAAAATCAACCATTGAAACAAATCGTTGATAGATTAGCTGTTGAGGCATAGACGGGATTTGAGGGGCATGGGGGCATTTACCCCCATTTTCCCTAAAATTTGTATATTTTGGAAGGTAATTTTTTGTAAGCATAATTGTGTGGTTCCCCCCTCCCCTCCATTTACCTTTACTTCCTTAATTGACACGACAACACTATACAAAAGTCCATGTTATATCAAATAAGACTTCAAAAGAAACAAAATAAGTGAATTGAACATTTAATTTTTTTATTCCTTTTAAGAATATATTCAAGTTTAAAGTTCTGTCTCATTTGTGTAGAAACGACTAAAATCAGACAGTCTGACGTCACATCCTCAAATTCATTGAGCCTGTGGATATGGCAGGAAACAGAATCTAGCTGTCTATTGAAGTAATAATTTAACGCGTGGCTAGAAAGTTTGAAGAATAATATTTCAGTAAAAATACATTAGCATTTTGTTACAGGATTAGTTCAGGGGTCAAGCAATCTTATATGACAGAGGACTACAAAATGGTGAGAGAGAACAAATTATAAAATCTTATTCCGTTAAGAAAAGTGTTCAGATTAAAGTTTGGTATCATTTGTGTCAAACAACTGAAATCAGACTAGATGTGATGTCACATCATCAGATTCCCATATTTTGTCTTGATCTATTCTCTCAATGTCTTGATGTGTTCTCATTCTCTCTCATATTTTGTCTTGATTTTGTCTTGATGTGTTCTCTCATATTTTGTCTTGATGTGTTCTCTCATATTTTGTCTTTATGTGTTCTCTCATATTTTGTCTTGATGTGTTCTCTCATATTTTGTCTTTATGTGTTCTCTCATATTTTGTCTTGATGTGTTCTTTCATATTTTGTCTTGATGTGTTCTCTCATATTTTGTCTTGATCTATTCTCTCATATTTTGCCTTTATGTCTTGATTATTCTCTCATAATATGTCTTGATGTGTTCTGTCATAATATGTCTTGATGTGTTCTGTCATAATATGTCTTGATGTGTTCTGTCATAATATGTCTTGATGTGTTCTGTCATAATATGTCTTGATGTGTTCTGTCATAATATGTCTTGATGTGTTCTCTCATATTTTGTCTTGACGTATTCTCTCATACTTGGTCGTGCAATTTGGTGTTTATGAGGGCGCTGACCTTATAGTTGACTTGCTACACCAGTCATTTATAGACAGATACGATAAACAGCTTTAAACGTAATTGAATATCTCGGAATAAGATATTGAAGTACTTTCCTCACCATTGCCTTTCATAAAAGATCAACTTGATTGACCACTGACCTAATTCTTTAAGAAAGTGAGGATGAGGGCGCCAGCCGTGTACGTACGGTATATAGACTTTCCACACCAGTCGTTTTTACACAAACGAGCCGGACTCATAAAAACTCGAATACTCCTTAACGCAGTAAGACATTTGAAGTTGTACAGCTAAAAGAAAGGGAACCAGGCAATATCTTAAACAGGAAATTTCGTCCCAGTTCAATTTCGATGTTCATATCTTTCACGTCACATCCGGTTGTGGATCGTTTCTAATTAGATACGTACTGTATACATTGTGCATGCATGCTGTGTGCTAGTCACTTCCGCGGCGATTATTGATTGGTTTTGGTATTTGTGTGTGACCAATCAGAAACGTTCACTTTTATGGTATATTACTATCCATGTTAACACGATATTTGGCCTTTAAAATCCTCAACAAAAAGCTTTGTTGACTGGTTGATTGTTTTTGTTGCATTTTTCCTAAAGAAGTGTAAATAAATAAATAAATATATGTCTTCTTGTCCACGTGACTTATTTCCCTTGTTGCCTTTTGTAGTTCCATGATAACACACTGACTGTTTATGTCATTTGTTTAATTATCCATATGATCAAATGTTATAGTTCGTTGCCATCATGATAAATAAATTGCAGTTCTCATTATAATAACCAATCTAATTAAATAAAAACACAACTAGTAGTTAAACAAAAACTTAGCAATCCACGGAGATGCTGCCCTCATCACCATAAGCATACAGCATAGTGGGTGAAATGGCTAAAAGTATAACTATAGCTCTGTGACTTTTGGCACAAAAATGTACAAATTAGTACAAAATCACCCCCTAAAATCACATATTTGACCTCTGACCTCTGACTCTAATCACTGCCACTGAAATTTGTCCACATTGATCGTACCCTGCTGTATGACACCATTCATGCTCACGCCACACTTACCATTCCATGACTATAGGGGAAGTGGTGAAAAGTGGTCAATAAGTCTGTGACCTTTGACCTTTTGACCCCAGAGTATATACGGGACACAGATTCATGTACCAAGGTATCATGGTACAAGATAAGGTTGGTATAGGTCTTGTACTTTTTGAGTTTTAAATGCCGCAAAATTTTACATAAAAGCATTTATTTAACCTTTGACCCATGACCTTTGACCTTTTGACTTCCAATTATTTTAAACTTTTATTAGAATGTTAAACCTGCAATTTTTAAAGGTAACCAAGTAATTCCTTCAAAAGATACAACCATCACCAAAAGATACAACCATCACCAAAAGATACAACCATCACCAAAAGATACAACCATCACCAAAAGATACAACCATCACCAAAAGATACAACCATCACCAAAAGATACAACCATCACGCAAACATACGACCATCACCAAAAGATACAACCATCACCAAAAGATACAACCATCACCTAAAGATACAACCACCACCAAAAGATACAAGCATCGCCAAAAGATACAACCATCACCAAAAGATACAACCACCACCAAAAGATACAAGCATCACCAAAAAAACAACCATCACTAACAACTTGTTTAATTTAAAACCTTTGTATCCTTAAATTATGGAGACATAATTACTCCTAAAATCGCATGTTTGACCTTTGACCCTAACCATCAAAACAACATCTAAATTTTTTGGCATTTATCTTACCCAACTATATGACACCGCTCAGATCACTCTTACCATTCCAAAACTATGGGGGAATGGATAAAAGGGGTCACTAGCTCTGTGACCTTTTACATTTTGACCCCAGAATTTACGGGACACAAGTTCATGTACCACAGTATCATGATGCAAACATAGGATTGACATAGGTCTTGCACTTTCGGAATTTAGAGTGGCACAAAAATGTACAGATTAGTACATAATTACCCTTAAAAATCACATATTTGACCTCTGATCCTTGACCCTAATCACTGAAACAGCTTCTGGAAATAATTACATTTGTCGTACCCTACTGTATTACACCCTTCATGCTAAGGTCACACTTACCATTCCATAATTATAGGAGGAAATGGTAAAAAGGGGTCAATAGCTCTGTGACCTTTGACCTTTTGACCCCAGAATCTACGGGACACAAATTCATGTACCAGGGTATCATGGTACAACATAGGGTTGGTATAGGTATAAAAAACACTTATTTGACATTTGACCCATGACCTTTGACCTTTTGACCTCCAATTGTTTAACATTTTCTATTAGACTGTTCAACCCTACCCACCTATGCAATTTGTAAAGGTACTAAATAATTCCTTAAAAGATACAGCCCGGATCACCAAAAACTTGTTCCATTTGACCTGTGATCATTGGCCTTTGACCTTTGTATCCCAAAACATTGGAGACAAAAGTGCCGGACCAACTGGTACCCGTCCACCAATTTTGGTTCATGTGTGTATTACAGTTTTTGAGTTATAAGCGACACAAAATTAATTGTTGCATAGCACATACGCACCCCTGCCACCCCCTCCCACACACACACAAACATACGGACAGACGCAAAAATATCCAAATTTTGTCCCGTTTTAAAACACATATGACCCCTAACCCTTAATATGAGGTCATCATATGACACTCCCTGGTACGCCCCACCAGCACCCCAAATATCAAGGGGATGGCTATGTAGATGTAGTGTAGGAGGTATAAGGATGCATCGGAACTCTGACTTTTCAAAAGTTTCGGTTCCAGCCGGAACTCTGTTTGGTTCTGGCCGGAACTGTCGGAACTTTCAAAATTTTGATTTTGTGTATTTTTCAACATTTTAGCATACACAAGGAATGGCAGATTAATATCTATTTTATCAATATTATGGTATACTATTCAGGCCATCTCTTTACACAAGTCTGACCAACTATAAATAATAACAAAAAATACATCTTTTCATTCCTGTTTATTTTCATGGACTAGTATTTTGTTTTTCTTTTCTAACATGTTTTAAGTCTAATTAAGAAAGATATCAAAAAGATACATGTATTGCAATCAGATAGTTACTAGGCAGAAATACAATTTCAGCACTACTTTTTACTCTGAATGTATGTGTTTTCATAACTTCACTTCAATCACTCATCATCAACAGTATAGGCTACATGTATGTAATAGAACAAACTAAAAAGTTAGAAAGACATGCATGTACATATTATATAACAGTTGAAAATGAAATACAAAATAATTCTTACTATTTAGTTATAATAGGTACACCTATTCTATTCCAGATGCATGTTTGTTTGTCTTTGCAGAATTTAGCAGAGCATGTTTCGTGTGAATAGAATCTGAGTATGAAAACCCCACATATGAAAACATGCTGTATGAGTTCTGTCTTTTCAACTTGTTACATTGATAATAAAAACAGTACAAGTATAGTTCACAAAAGAAGACTTAAAGGTTTTTTTTAAGTCATTCTTCCATGAGGGGAAATCTTGGAAGCTTATGGTGGAGGAAAAAGAATTTTTCTCCAGTATGGGGAAGCAGGCGTGAACGCTTCTCATCAAATATATTGCCTGCTTCTAAAAAGAGCCGTTTTAAGTACACTGATAGGCAGGAGATAAAAACTCAAATATATGTCAAGCACCTATGTCTCAGCATGCAAATATTGCAAGTTTGCAGACCGTTTCTAATTCTAAAACAGTTTTGAATGGTTGTTAAAGACAGCTTGTGCAGAAGTGATGATGTACGAAAGGGAATATGCCTACACTACAGTTGAAAGGAATAGTAAAGGAATATTAAAGGATTATTCCCGTAAAGTTTCATTTCCATATATGTGATAAATTACTATTAAAGAAACTAACTGGTAAAAAATATTAATATCTAGATGTTATAGCATATCAAAGAATTCACAAGTGTGTTCATATATGTGATAAATTACTATTAAAGAAACTAACTGGTAAAAAATATTAATATCTAGATGTTATAGCATATCAAAGAATTCACAAGTGTGTTCAAAAATGAGTTTGCAGTGTCATAATTGCAGATATATGATTCGTTATGTATTTCTCTAAAATGAAAATTTATTAATCAGAGTTTAAGGTCAAAATGAGATAAATAAAATATACTGTTTTTGTAAATTGCAAAAAAAGTTTCTAATAATTTAAAAAGCAATTAACATTCAAAGAAATACATAAACACTGTCTTGAATATGCAATTATGACATCACACTGTATAGTGCAAGATCACCTTGCAACACACAGTGAAATCTTTGAAATGCAATGACGTCCTAAACGAAATAAACATATCAACATAGTTCAAGTTCTTCACCAATTTGGTTCTCGATTGCTTGATGATTAAAATTCCCGGGAATATTCCTTTAAAACAATTTGTTATTTGTTTTCCAAATTTCAAGTATCAATGACTTAAAAGTTCCCCCTAAGATGTCATGTCCCCCACGTTTTCAGTTTCCTACACCCCTGCAAATATCTAAATGTTCTCAGATTGTTTATACTACTACATTTGAGTTAAGGTTATACTCAGACAATAACAACCAATTCCCTGTTTACTGTTTACCAATAGCCCGCGTGGCAACCTCTGTCATCAAAAATATTTGGATGACGATTGAAAAACAATAAGTTAGTATGAGCAATTTTCTAGTTGTCCCATTCTGAGGTCAAAAATATATTGCGCAATTTATGCTAATTAGGTTTCTAAGTTTAAAAATGCTGTAAAATGACTAATGTTTAACCGATTTTGATCGGATATTTTGCTGTTTGCATAGTTTTTAGTATGTTTTAAACTATTTAAGAACATGTTGTTGCTATACACGTCCATCTACCTTTAAAACAGCCTTGCCAGCCAGAATTACTTAGAATAAAAAGGTACCAACTTGTCACAAATTTGGAACCTTCTCGTCTCTGGAACTTTTTTTCTTTCTTTCTAAGAGTGTATATACATCCTCGAATGGTAGTCATTATTCCGAAAATCCGATCATCGGATCATTGGCAAATTGTGTGCATGTGTTTACCCCAACCTTGACTTGGCCAAAAGTCGACTGAAACCACTATCCATGAATATATATCAGTATACAGCATATGTTTGCCGAGAAAGTTTAAACAATGAAAGCAATAGCGATGAGAAATCAGCACCTAAAAATATATGGACAGAGGTTTCATATTCATCAGAAAGACCTAAATTCTGAACAGAATGGTTTTCAAATTATGTCACAAGCACCTGCAGTGGCCGAGTTACAGCTCATCAAAATTTGAATAATTTGTAATGTATGTAAAAATTGTGACGTATGAAAGAGATGACAGCTTAAAATCTTGAATGTAATCTTTGCATTTCTGTCCTACATTTTAGTCACTAACCAGAAACCAAAAGGTGTTGTGGATCCGATGCCTTGTTTTCTGATCAGCTGTGATAGTACAGGTGGAATGATAACGTTATTTATGGACTCCTATTAAATGTCGTCAGTAATTCACAACAGTATTTTAATTTAACAAAAAATTACAAATAAATCCATGTGCCAAAATTGACATGCCACTGATGTAAGGTTCACGATATACCGTGTTTACAAGCTGTTTTCAGTAAAACCACATTATGTCCCGCCCACAATTCATATAAGTGATTTTGAACATTTTTATAAGATTGGTACCAACTTTAATACCTTATTTATGCCAACGGAGATACAATGATTATCAAAATTTGAGAAATTGAAGAATTTTACATTTTGCCCGCCCACCCATTAATATGCACGATATCGATACTAAAAACAGTAGGGACCATCAATAGGTCACGATGCATCTATGTGCCAAATATGACATGGCACTGAATATGACATGGCACTGAATATGACATGGCACTGAATATGACATGGCACTGAATATGACATGGCACTGAATATGACATGGCACTGAATATGACATGGCACTGAATATGACATGGCACTGATGTATGGTCTGAGCATAGAGCTATTAACTGAGCGTTAATAGCTCCATAGTCGGAGATAACGTGTTTACAAGCTGAGAGTTAATAGCTCCATGGCTGGAGATACCGTGTTTACAAGCTGAGAGTTAATAGCTCCATGGCCGGAGATACCGTGTTTACAAGCTGAGAGTTAATAGCTCCATGGCCGGAGATACCGTGTTTACAAGCTGAGAGTTATCAGCTCCATGGTCGGAGATACCGTGTTTACAAGCTGAGAGTTAATAGCTCCATGGCCGGAGATACCGTGTTTACAAGCTGAGAGTTAATAGCTCCATGGCCGGAGATACCGTGTTTACAAGCTGAGAGTTATCAGCTCCATGGTCGGAGATACCGTGTTTACAAGCTGAGAGTTAATAGCTCCATGGCCGGAGATACCGTGTTTACAAGCTGAGAGTAACAGCTTGAGGAGCACAGTGGCCTAGTGGTTAAGGCGTCGGGCTCTGGTGTGGAAGGTACTGGGTTCGATTCCCGGCCAGGCCAGTGTGTTGTGTCCTTGAGCAAGACACTTTATCTTCATTGCTTCAGTCCACCCAGCTGTAATGGGTACCTGTGAGGGCAGTGACAGTTTTATGTGTTTGGAGCCCGGCGCCTGTATATGGCTGCTGATAAAACGGGCTTGTGACTCCCCAGGGAGTGAGAAAGTTTTCAGGAGAGTTAAGGCCCAGTGACCAGGGTAATAATTGTAAAGCGCTTTGATACAGTCTATGACAGTCTAAAGCGCTATATAAGCAATACGATTATTATATTATTATTATAGAGTTAATAGCTCCATGGTCGAAGATATCGTGTTTACAAGCTGAGAGTTAATAGCTCCATGGCCGGAGATACCGTGTTTACAAGCTGAGAGTTAATAGCTCCATGGCCGGAGATACCGTGTTTACAAGCTGAGAGTTAATAGCTCCATGGTCGGAGATACCGTGCTCACAAGCTGAGAGTTAATAGCTCCATGGTCGGAGATACCGTGTTTACAAGCTGAGAGTTAATAGCTCCATGGCCGGAGATACCGTGTTTACAAGCTGAGACTTAATAGCTCCATGGCCGGAGATACCGTGTTTACAAGCTGTTTTCAGTAGAACCACATTTTGCCTCGCCCATAATTCATACCAGTAATTTTAAACAATTTTTATAAGATGGGCTTCTTCACCAATCCTAACACCTTATTTATGCCACAGAAGATGCAAAACAGATATATTGTTATTAAAATTTGAGAATTTGTAGTATTTTACAATTAATATGCACGATATCGATAACAATAGGTCTAAAATCTATACGTCATGATGCATCTATGTGCCAAATATGACAAGGCATAGATGTACTGTTCAGGAGATATCGAATTTACAAGCAAAGCGTCACAGACATACACACACAGACACGCACACTCAGACACACATACATTCATTTTGGCAGACGACTGCATTAGGTTCCTGATACTGATAGTATCGGAACCAAAAATCACCAAACTGTATGCTCATGCTAAATATTGGTTGGGGGTATGAAGGAGATTCAAAACCTGTTTGTCATATTCAAACTCTCGCCTTTAAATAATGTTGGCTGATGATTGAATAACAATAAGTTAATATAAGGAAACTCATAGATTGTCTTGTTGTGATGTCACAAAATTTAGATTTGCATAATTTTAGACCTATTATGATAATGTCTCTAAAATCAAAATGCTGTAAAATGGTCAATTATTAACCAATTTTGATGAAATTTGTTGCTATTTTCATGGTTTATATCCTATTTTCTCTCAAATTAAGGTCAGGTTGTTGCTTTTTGTCCATATATCTTTAAATGAGTAAATGATGTCATATGTTATACTTACAAATACTCCGCAAGTTACCAGAAACACAACCCCAGCTGTCATTGTCACATTTGGGTCAGCAGGCGGAGAAATTATTGCAGTTGTAAATTTTATTGTTCGTCGAAAATCTGAAAGAAACAATTAGCCGAATTTGTTTTAATTTCAGAAAATTGACTAATACACCGGCCTGAATGTTGACCGGTGTAAAAATACATATTTCTCAACCCCCCATCCCAGTAAATTTTGTCCCCCGACCCTTATTCCTTAGGAAATTTGGCCCCAGACAACTAAGCCGTAGCCATCTAGTAAATTTGGTCCCCCCTCATAGTAAAAACGGTCCGCTAGGAAATTTAGGCCCCGGCCCTTCTTTCCTATGAAATTGGAGACAACAACTTGTCCCCCTTTTGCAAGAAAAAACCCTTCTTCTCCCTTCACACTAAATCTCACTGCCGTTTTGCGTAAAGCACGCTTTTTTTCTCCTCTTTAGCCTGTATTAGCGTATCACTTCTTATCACATTTTAGCTGTAGAAAAAATTAATTGCAAAAACCGTACAGACACACCAGTAATTACCTAATAAAATCAGTCCGGAGGACCAATTTCACTAGACATTTCTTAGGAAATAAGGATCGGGGGGCCCAAATTTACGGGAGGCAAAATTTACTATCACACCGGCCCTTCAGAAAATCAGAAGCTACGAAAGCTATTTGAGTTTGTTTCAGACTTTCATAATTGATTTTGGTTATGTTTTTCGTCATTCTCTATTCAGCTATTACAATGGAAATAAATTATAACATATGTACAGTGAAGGGCTCAAATGTCGGACCAACTTTCATTTCTTCTCCACCGGGCATGTCGAGTCAGCGGCATAGCCATGAGGGTAATTCTGCTAGTGGGGTGAGTGGTGGTATCCGGACCGTCTCCACTATTTTCAGAATTAACGTAATCAAGGTCCCTTGGACCCAATCTTTTTTATTGCTCACACATGGGCTGTAATTCCTGAGGACAGGGGGACATGTTTCCCCACTTATCAGTAGAATTTTACAAATTCAGTACATTTTGGGGGAAAAGTGTCTCTTGTCCTTCGGACTTTTTGAATAAGAGGCATGTCTCCCATTTTTTTCCAAATGAGAATAACGGCCCTCGATATATCTATTTCCCAGGTTTGTATAGTATCATACGGCTTAAGTTCTAACAGTATCATAACACATCTGCAAGGGCCCACAGCTGACAAGCGACGTCTTCGCCGTCCTCATGCTGGTTCTTGGTTATGATAGGGATTTGAAAGATCCGTGGAATACAAAGTGAAGAAATGATGTCATACTTACAGTTTGAGACAAAAAGCGTCCTGCTTTGTGCTCGTAGCGCCCGAGTTAAGGTACCCCACATTTTGAAAGTATTTGCAAAGGCGAAAAAGTCTCTTCAATCAGAATGAAACTGTTTGGTTGAAGAAATAGATGAACGTTAATCATAGTCTTGGCAATCTTCTTGTTCATTCGGATATATGTCACCGAGTGTACGGAGTGACAAGTTTCTAATCCGTGTTTCTAATACAGCTGATTGAATGATTCTGAAATAACAACAAATTATATTTTCAAATTCTTCGTGTTTAGTTAAAGTCTTTCAACCCCCGAATAAGCAACTAAAACCATATATAGATTGCCTTAATCTGAAACACGAGCACAGCGCTTATTCAAACAATGTTTGAAGGTGTTGTCGCATAACAATATGATAATTGATAGCCTTCAAGATAAAATATACTAACGACCTTCAGTTCGTAAAAGACAAGAGGGCAATTAATCCATTTCAAAGTTACTGCTAATAAGAACAGCTATAGCCAAGTGTTTGTTTGTTGTTCAAAAATAATTCACAACAACTGTTTTTAGTTTAATTGTTTGCAAACCACTGATAATATCAGTAAGTAATGTGTTTTGAAATTCTTCTCGGCTAAAATTGTAACTTGTGTTCCCTAAAATATAATTCCGATTTCGATACAGATAACAGGTATATTTGACTTCGTCATAAGTTTGTAAGTATCTGATCGTTCCGAATATCGTAATTGATAAACTGCCCAGTTGAAAGCGAAGCTTCGCATTAACAGATCGAGAACTTAAAGTGGCTGTTCAATTATTCACCTGAGTGTGTGTAAGTGGTGTGGATGTGTGTGTGTGTGTGTGTGCATGTGCATTGGCGTAGGCAGGTTTTTGTTTGGGGGCTACTCATTGGTATGATTTTTAAACCGTGACAGTATCTAAGCGGAGCGCCACCATGGGTTGGCGCGTAGCGTTCAGAGAAATTTTTCCAATAAATGCTGCCTATAAATTGCCGGAAATAGCACTTCCTAGGCCAAAACTTGCAAATTTGAGGCTGTATTTCTTTGATTGTTCACAATTTTGCCAGAATTTTGCTGTACATTTTGTCCGAATTCTTGGTTGCCAAAAAAATTGGGGGAACTGTTCCACCTGCCCCCACCACATACTTGCCGAAGTACAATGTATTCACTCTATTGCGTAGCGATATAGGGGCAGTTTGGGTTGATCCCTTCAGAGTTTTTATGGGGAAAGGGGGTAGTACATGTCAAAAGAAGATATTTGTAAAGCAAACAAAAGATCATTGATCACACTTGCACACCTGGCCAATATTTTTGACTCCAGAATATTGAAAAATGAGGAGTTGAGTGAGGTGACATTGTACTTACTTGTTACTTGGAGTCGAAATGTTGGAAGTAAGATTTGACAATCAAACTTACCAAATCATAATTTTAAATTCGACCGCCGCGCTGATGTTATGGCAAATCTGTCGATGACTGATTCCACGTCTGGGCAATGGGCCCTATGAATTTGTAATAGAATAAGTGCCTCCAGTCGGGGTTCCGTCATTGTTGACCAAATAGCTGTAAGGGTTCTTTCCATTTTTGAAAAGACTCTCGGCCTGTGCAGAAGTCACTGGCAAAGTTGCCAGCAACTGGAGCAACAGTGATATGTTATTGTGGAAAGTTTTGAGCAAAATAATGGGGCACTCCCAGTACTTTGTTATCGCAAAGCAGTAGCAAAATGGCGCCATCTTCCATCGTCATCGAGTAAGAACAGGCTTGACAAGTTTACTGCTCTTGACAAATTAAAAATTGCGTCGAAATTTTCTTTAAAAATTTGAAATATTTTTGTTTTGTTTTACAGGATACAACGAATTTACATTGCAGGGAATGCAGGAGATTCTCATTTCATGTATGCGCATCTGTACGATACATAGGCATATGGGTGTAATTTAATTTTTGTTAATATGGGATTGGGGGGGGGGGGCATGGCCCCCGTGGCCCCCCTCTGGCTAAGCCAGTGTGCATGTGTGCAAATGCAACAATTAATTTTGTGTCGCTTATAATTCAAAAACTGTAATAAAACATTGGTGGTACCCCTGGCCCGAAACTGTTGTCTCCAAGGTTTTGGGATACAAAGGTCAAAGGGGAAAAGTGTTTGGTGATGGCTGTATCTTTTAAAGGAATTACTTTGTATCTTTACAAACTGCATTGGTGGGTAGGGTTTAGCGTTTTGAAAAAAAACTTTTAAATAACTGGAGGTCAAAAGATCAAAGGTCTCATATGGGTCAAATAAGTGCTTTTTATGCAAATATTGTATGCACTTATGAAGTTGCTCAAAAAGTACAAGACCTATACCAACCCTATGTTGTACCATGACACCTTGGTACATAATATGTGTCCCGTATAGACTCTGGGGTCAAAGGTCACAGAGCTATTGATCTCTTTTTTACCATTTTCCCTATAGTTATGGAATGGTACGTCACGTACGTGTGACGTGAGCATGAATGGTGTCATACAGTAGGGTACGATAAATGTGAAAAATTTCAGAAGCTATTTCAGTGATTAGGGTTAAGGACGGAGGTCAGAGGTCAAATATGTGATTTTAGGGGTAATTATGTACTAATTTGTACATTTGTGGCATTTTAAACTCAGAAAATACAAGAGCTATACCAACCCCTTTGTACATAAATTTGTGTTTTGAAGATTCTGAGGTCAAAGGTCAAAGTTCAGACCTATTTAACCTTTT
>JAIGNY010001163.1:0-34289 GCA_020152595.1 Chiridota heheva | reverse complement strand
GGATGGGGTGGGGGAGGTAGGCTAGACCCTAATTGCAGAATATCCCGTAACTGCTAGGTTAAGTATGAATGAATTTATGTTGATCTAAGTCAAGCAGACATTCCCGGCCTGTTTTGGCTCCGTGAACTGGTTCGACTCAGTGGCTCCACGGACGTTTGGGATGAACTATGCTTAATGGGAATTTGTCATAATCTCATACATACACCCAGAGCGTCTCCGTTGGCTCCGTGCTTGCGATGGGAATTTTTTATAATCCCATACGTAGGCTACATCCCAGAATGGCTCCACTGGCTCCACAGTGTCCACACTTGTCATAAGAATTGTTTTTAGAACGACCTAGGGCCTAGACCAATTTTCTAGTTCAATTTGGCGAATATATTTGTAGTGTTTCCTTTGTTTGCTAATTTTGAGTACGGAGCCGACTCCACAAAGTATTTAAAGGGTTGTGAGGTATTCTAGGACTGGGGTGGTTCAGAGGTATTGGGGTTCTGGTTGAGAGGTTTTTGCCAAAATAACACATTTTCTAGAACTGCCCATTCCTACCATTGTCCAATAGTCGACAGATAACTTTTATTCTGTTGAATGATCATTTGAAATTGCATTGTGTTATGAAACGAATGTTATAAAAGCTTGATATTATCTTGTAACAAGATTAGTCAATTGCAATCAGGCCTACATGTAGGTCCATATCAGTTAATTTTCCATGATAGTCTCAACGGTCAGCCTCAAAATGTGTCTCAAATTTTCCCCTGGTTTTGCATCCAAGGAGGTCCAAAAGATTCTTCATTTTTTGTTCAGGGAATGGATTTTTAAAGAATTCTTCTTACAATTTTTAAGAGTTTCATGAAGGCAAGAGTTTTGAAATAAGAATCAAAATTTAATAAATTTTGAGGTTTTTTCTATGCAAAAGATTGCAAAATTGTCCAACTTGGTTGTACGAAGAGCTTTATATGTACCTGTAAAATATTTTATGTTATAATTTTACATTTTAGCTTTTTATGTTTTGTTGGTAGTTAGCAGATCTTTCAAAGAAAAAAATTGTTCTTCGTGTTACCTTATTACCTCCGCTAACGAAATTGGTCGGAGGTTATGTTTTCGCCTCCGTTTGTCTTATTGTCATCAAGATATCTCAATAACTGATTACTGAATTTAGATCAAATTTGGTGTGTGGTTTTGGTACTGCTTAAAGAAGCAGTGTTTAAAATGTGGGACATATTGGAACAGGCAAGGGTGCAAATGGGAGG
Organism: Chiridota heheva; assembly: GCA_020152595.1. Taxonomy (NCBI): domain Eukaryota; kingdom Metazoa; phylum Echinodermata; class Holothuroidea; order Apodida; family Chiridotidae; genus Chiridota; species Chiridota heheva. Next base: position 33,045 of record JAIGNY010001163.1, on the reverse strand, counting down.
TGGGAATATGCCTCTGTTTGTTTGTCTGTCATCAAGGTGTCTTATGAGCTAATGTTTGGAGTTTGATTAAATTTGGTGTGTAATTTTGTCACTGCTTAAGAAAGAAGTGGTTACAATTTGGTACTTATTGTAACAAGGGGGAGTAGAAATGAGGGGTGGGGATATTTTAGGTCAAGACTTAGTTAAAATTTTCCAATGAAATGTACTGAAAAATTAGCTCATGTCATAAAAGAACATCCATACAATCAATTTTTTGGACTCAAAGAAAATTAGGTGAAGTGGTCTCTGGTATCAATGAAATCAAAACAATTGGCTTCTGACATTAATGAAAATGATGGAATGTGAATCTATCTTGAATAAAGCTCAAACTATGAACGCTTAGCCTGAATTAAACTGAAAACAATGATCACACGTGTTTAGAATATAAATAGCAATACAGATCAACAGTGAGAAAGAAATTGTTTGGGATTATATGTTGGTAGTCGAGCGTTTCTGAGGTAGATGGTGTTAAGCCATATAAAGAATTGGCCATATATGTGAGTCAAATTTTATATACCAATATAAAGTTTTATTTGGAAAATTTTAGCACAACTTGTATACAGATTGATATGGCCCAAATGAAAGTTTATATATGAAATATAACTTTATATATTTCTGGCCATATAAAATGTTATATTTATATCTGGCCATATAAAACTGTATTATCTATCTGGTCAATTCTTTAAATGGCATATATCTGGAATTCATATCAATCCCATATATGGCCTATATATGGAATTCATATCTGGGCCATATAATTTTTATATCTGGCCCATATATGGGATATCTGGGCACACTCATAACCTAATTTACTTAACCAATATTTAAACCATGCACATTGGACACCGTGGACCAAGAATATCCAGTACAATGCAATGGTGGTATTCAATACGTGGACCCCTTTCAGATTAATGTGATATTAAAATATCGTCACGTCTTTTGTTTTTTGAAAATACTGAAAATACAGTTATTTTAGACGTGAACGTTTGTAGGTATTTACAAACGCACACAAACACAAACCTACCAATATATACACCCACCCACTCACACCAACACACACATTCACTCACGCATATGCAAATTATCTACTTTTGACCTCATGTCACTCATCGGTCATTCGTCCCCAAAAAAAGCCTTCTTGATCAATAAAATGGCAACATGTAATAGAATAACAAATACTATTGGGTTTCTCCCGGACTATAGAACCAATCCTTATTTTTTCTCTATGATGTATTGTATAATAATACGTATGCTTAAAGGTAGTAGTTGCTAAGAATACATTCATGTTCCACCTTTAAACATGTATGTTTTACTCCTTTAAGTATTTACAGGGTATAGGCGGGCTCAGGAAAAGGTGGTGAAAAGACTTTATATCTTAAAATGTATTGGTCACAGAGATTAACTAATTGAGCTGTATGTGAATGCTGCATACTTTAGTTCAACTCAATAATGTGTGCATTACAACAGTATTTAGAATATACTTTGAAGAAAGTTAGGCTTGTCAATGTACATTTACTTTATACACGAAGGATGAAAACACATTTATCTTTGAATTGTTCTTATTAAAGACCTCTTTCATATCTTTTTGTCATTTTCAAACAATAGGCGTAACCCTTGCCGTATCAGAGTGGCGCTGCATGTACAAATAATCCCACCTGAATCTCCATAAGCATTTCTACCAACTTCAAATGGAAAGAGCTGGGTTTTCACGATTTTGTCCAAGTTCATGACTTATGTCACATTCTTTATGAGCATATTACATGTGTCGATTTTGAACACTAGTTATTCACTACGACAGTCACTGTTATAAGAATGCTCAAAGAAAACCTGCATATTGTGATGGTATTCAGGATTGAACTCCCACATTGTCATGGAACAAGTGATGCGTTTCGACAATTTACATAAAAGTGCTCTAGTTTTCATATATTGAAAATATTAAATTCTAATAGAGTAAGTACTAGAGTAAGTGCTCTAGTTTCCATATATTGAAAATATTGAATTCTAAACGTCATTCAAATATGTCTAGCATGAGTTGGCGGTAGGAGGACAACAATATTGAAATAATTCAACTGTTACAAGGACTACGTCTTTTGTACTATGCTTCTTTATCATTTACTTTACCCAATGTGAAGCTCCCCACTCATTCCTATTAACTCGGTGCAGTAGTCAGGTAGGGTAAGGGAACATTTAGACCGTCTAGGAAAGGATTGCACTATTCAAAATGGGAGAATACGGATTGAAGACGAACAAAAACGTGCTATCATTTATGATTAAAAGGTGTTGCATAATATAAATATAAGTGTAAAATAGTATACTGTTAATATCATTTTGTTTTATCATCGATATTATAGGAATGCTCTGCTCATTTGTAACATGCCAATATTGTGCCCCGAGATCCACGATATTAATACTTGCAGCGCCCTCACTGAATAGATCTTAAATAACGTACACTCCGCTTAAACCATTCGCGAAATAAACTCAGTTCGTACAATGCATGTATAAATGTACACTGTATGTATGGAAAGTGAGGGCAGTGATGCGTACATTTTCGGTAGCCTGAGATGTTCGATTTTCTAACATGTGGAAAAACCAAACATCGCTGATGTAAGGGCGCGAATCTTTCATGAGTTGATCTAATATTCTTGTTTAATTTATCTTAGAAATACATAAAAACATTGCCTTGGATCTGCAAGTGTTACATCTCTTGTTACGAAAACAGCATAACTATTGAAATGAGGTATAGAGGCTAGCATAAAATATCTTTCAATGGTAGGTAGACGAATTGAAAAATTAAAGGATAATTGAATTATCTCTAAATGATAAAGGACTGTAAAAGAAGCAATAACTCTTGAACGAAATAAGATATCAACATACGTTTTCACCCATTTGCTTCTTTTACAGTCCTTTATCATTTAGAGATAATTTAATTATCCGTTCAATTTTCAATTCGTCTACCTACCATTGAAAGATATTTTATGCTAGCCTCTATACCTCATTTCAATAGTTATGCTGTTTTCGTGATAGAAATAAATGTAACGGTAAAACGTTCCTAGGCGAGAGACTTTTGTTCATGTATAAGTTTCAAATGTGTTTATCTCTGTTGGTAGCAGCATGCCTTTGCCATGCAAAGTGTGTTCCTGGCATGCCACTAAATAAGAATGTAGATAGTGTTTTAAAGTATAAAAGTTCACATGTTCATAGTTATGCTGTTTTCGTGACAGAAATAAATGTAACGGTAAAACGTTCCTAGGCGAGAGACTTTTTTTTCATGTATAGGTTCCAAATGTGTTTATCACTCTTGGTAGCAGCATGCCTTTGCTATGCAAAGTGTGTTCCTGGCATGCCACTAAATAAGAATGAAAATATTGTTTTAAAGTATAAAAGTTCACATGTAAAAACTGTGCGCTAGTGATTAGGAAACAACAAAGTATGACAGATTTTCTTCCAGCAATAACAAGGTCTGTCATCGTATCGTCATATAACAAACATTATAATATATTACACCATTGATTTTCAGTACCTCATTGAAATAAGGTATGAATTGTTTTATCGAGGGTGAAAGGGAGGAATTTGAAAATGTATTTTTATTGATCTTTAGGTCAGAAACGAAGAATATATAGCAAACCGGCGAAGATGAAAATAAAGATCGTGTTAGTTCGATCTGAGATAATAACCAAGCAGTTAGTAGTGATTACGGCGAAAGATCTCAAGCAAACACAATCTGAGCAATCCACCTGCATGGACGACGGATACGACATACTTTAAGAAAGATACTGTATTTAGCAAGCCTAGGCGATTCATGGGTGCAGCGCATTGAATTGCTGACAGTGTGATCTTCTATTTCACCGTTTTTTTTTTAAACAGTGCATGTATAGATATATACAATTACAATAAAACTCTTTCACATGACCCTGTTTTTAGGCGGTAACGTAATAACGGTAATACATATAATTTAGTCATATAAACACTCGTTTTTCCTGCCTGACGAACTTGATAACTTGCTAACCGAGTGGGTATATTAGCTTAGATGTTCGGTGTTAACCCAATCCTACTGTATTCCGTAGTTCCTGATATACCGCCGTGCACAATTGTCAGTAAATCTCAAAATCAATTCTCCTTCTTTTGAATTCAATTTGAAGCTGTCTTCTTGCAGGTGTAGTCGGAGACAGGGGTGCAGTGGCTTAGTGGTTAAGTAGAAATTCTCGTATATGAAAGGTACCGGGCGTTGACTGCCGCCGTGAGCGATGCATTGTTTCGTTGAGCAAGACACTTTACTCTATTTGCGCCAGTTTACTCAGATGTAAAATGAGTATCAGCAATGATGTGGAGAAGTATAAATAAATCATACTAATTCACCCACTGTTTAGTGGGTGTGCGTAATCGTTGTGTGCGCTTAGTGGTATTTCTTTTAGTGACAGTGATGATATGTATAATAATGTTTTTGTATGCTTTCTGATATGTATATACTGTTTAAGACTTCTGTCCGTTATTTCTAAATCAAGCGATACATACAATCGAATCATCACGACGTTTATCCTTACAATTAGCTGATCACTACCAGACTAGTTAATGTAAAGCTCTTTTTCTAATTTTATAATTATATAAAAGGGGGGTGGGGTATGCATAATATATTCCTCCATATAAAACACATTTGTTTTTCAATTAGTAAGCTAATATGACTCGCATCTTAGCAGTATTATTACAAATATTTACTTTAGATAAAGCATATCTGTAATGGCGTCATTTGTAGATTAATAGCAAGTTATTATATTATGCGTTTTGTGTAAATGAAGGTGGACAATTGTAAATGATCCCAGCGCTGTTTAGCCATACGATTCGTTCCTCTGCGAAAGTCACGAAACCGCAATCTCACTATCCTATAGGTTGAAGGTTGCTCAAGCATCTAAATGACCGGCTTAGTCATATCATGGAGGTACCACTTGTACCTCCATGGTCATATCAAAGAGCTTGAAGCTCTTTGGTCATATAACATGCAGCACCCACCATTCCTTAGCTTTTATATTTCATATAATGAACAACGTTATGTATGAGATATGAGCATGGGACATATTGAGCTAAAGTAACTACTGCCTGTATTAAAAACGTTATATGATAGACCTGTTTTTTTTCTATTGAACATTTCTATGGGCATGGGTCGTTATGAAATTGTGTATTACGGATTTGTATTTGTGTTTTCGGATTGAATATTTATATAATTATTCTAAACAGAATGTAATGTCACATTTATACGTGCAATAAAAAATAAGGCATTGAAAGTACAAATGAAACCTATTTACTCACTGTGATTAGATTCGTAACTCACAACCACGACGTGAACCAAAGGAGACAGGGAAAAGGGTTATTACTGTTTTGTGTTTTTTGAGATGCACTTTCTTCATCTATTCAATTCAAGACACATAATTTCAAAAGTTTCAACGTTGACAGAGATTTATAAGTTGAAAGTTTATATAAGCCCAAATGCTTGTCAAAGCATTCCAATTTAACATCCCTTACAAAAGAAAAAAACGACCACGGATTTTTTCCAGCTTCCACTTTTCTTCACCAAAACCTTCATGAAACAATGAAAATTACCCCTGCGTTCCTACCTTTTTGAGCCGTACTTTACCATTTTATGACAACCATTAGCAATACATTAACCACACTTTTATTTTTGACAACCATTTCCAATATTTTATGTGGTGGGTAGACTATAGTTTTCCACCTTTTTCTACCTTTGTCAGATTTCCCTATAAAACAATATTTTCCCACATCATGGTTGGTCAAAGTGTTTGTTTTCATATGAGGCATGATCTTGGTTGGAAATGGTGGAATTTTGTAGGTTTTACTAAACCTGCATTGACAACCGTATTGTCTCTAACATAAATTGTTATTGTAAATCTGTATTATGCTCTATAGTTTGGTGGAACCTTTGTGGGCTTTTTTTTTACCTACATTATGTCTATAACGTGAATTGTGATTGCAAATCTGTAGTACAGTATGCCCTTTAGTATTTGGTAGATTATGTAGTACTGATCAATGACAGTGCTAAAAACTATACATTCCTCCCTCAATTATGCAATACATAGGCCTATCATCTAGTCAAACATTTTCTTTATGTCTTAATAGATGATTTGAAAAAGGTTATTTATTGTATGTATAATGCATGTAATAGTTATTATTTACACAGAGTTGTGATTTAAATGTGGAAAGTTTGCTTACTAAAAATAGATCAAATGTATGTAATTGCCACCAACAGACCAACAACACGCGACCTAGCGCTGAAAATCTCTCAATCACTCGTCAATCTGTGTATGTCTTGCGGGAAAGGCTATTACCAGATTAAGGGAAAGTGTTATTGATTGACAATTTTAGCTCCTTGTTTTGTTTTGGTTTACTCCGCAATTATATTGAGTTTCTCTTATCAAAGTTGAATGGTTTGTTAGTGAAAACAAACAAGTACTTCCGTGGTAGGATATAATTATCTTATATTTACATGCAGACATCGCAAACCCAAATGAGTTGGTAGGGTATGTTATTATAGACAGTAAACTGAATGGTTAAGAGGAACTGTTGGTTAATATACACATGAGCCTACCTTACAGAGGCCGGCCTTTCCTGTATATACGCATGAGCCCACCTTACAGAGCCCAGACTTCCTGAGGCTGACGACAGTCACAAACGTGGCCGGCATCAGCACGATGATATATACAATCAGTGGCGTAGCTAAGGAAAAGGGGATGCGGCATAGGGGAAATCTCTATCTCCCCTCCTCACTGGACCTGGCTAAAATTTTCCAAAAAGTCGGAAGTTTAGCACAAAATATTCCGAATTTTTCCGAAAATTATATGAATTTCCCCTCAAAATATCCAAAAAAAAATCGAGGGGGAAGGAGAGGGGTGGAGGGTGGAGGAGGGGGGGGGAGGGGGGGAGGGACTTGAATGTGGATTTGTGATGTCCCCCCCCCTCCCTCCTGCAAAAAAAGTCTAGCTTCGCCACTGTTTACAGGGATTGAGAAACTACCGGAGTGAAATTTTAACATACAATTTGCCATGCCGCATTTTTATCATCAAAATGTTTTTAATGCAAAACTAGTCCTGGACGGATCCAGTAGGGATTTTGCACCAGGGGGCCGCTGGTATTATTGCTCTGGGCCACCCAAATCATGTGAGGTTAACATTCCCTGTTGTTGCGCCACTGGGCCAAAGCTTTGACTGAAAAATAATCATTACTATGATCATTGGGCCTGATTTCTGGGGCAAGAGGCATTGTACCTTCCCCTCCCCTACATTTTCACAAATCTATATCTTCTTGTGTGGTGATTTTTCATAATTAAGTGTGAATTTTATTTGGGCAACTGGGACAAATAAAATATTCCCGCCAACGTATACGTTTAAAATCCAGAGCCCCGATGATCACTGGTCATTTTTGGGCACAAAAATTATAAATATCACGAGAGCTTCGCTCCCTAAACCTCAGTACCAGAGCTGCGTCCATGAACTCAACAATTTTGGCCGAATTTTCTCACTTACCAGGGTAATTCTCCTCTGCTAATAGAAATGGTAACCCAAATGCTTATCTGAATAGATTTTAACATTGGAATTTAAAATTGTCTTCCTTTCATCAATTTCTCTTTTGATTAATTGTCTTAACAAAAAAATTCAGACAAAGGTTTCACCCTTAAACGCCTACATTTTTTTCAGCTTTCTGCCTGCTTAGAAGCTGTAACGTTATAATGCTTATCTGAGTCGATTTTACCATGAAAATTTGGAATTGTCTTCTTATAATCAATTAAAGGAGCATTAGACCGAAAAGTGTAAACGTTTTTTTTTAGGGGTCCCCCAAACATCAAAATGCTTATCCAGCACGCAACGGTATAACATTTTTCTGGTTATGAATATTTAAGTGAGGTTGCCCTCATTGCCCTCACATCGTCTGTGGGTTATGGAGGCATGAAGTTTATCAATCTGTTGTTGATAATTTATCTGTGAAATTCGCAAAAAAGAACGCCCTTATTTTTCGATATAGTGCTTTTAACATTTTCCAAACTGTCAATATGCATTGATTTTTCAGCAATTTTGGGGTATCAAAGACAAGAAACCTTCAGAGGTTTAATGTTAAAATTGACACATATATCTGAGTTGATTTAAACATGACAATCTAAATTTGAATTTGAAATTGAAATTGTTTTCATTTGGGAGGCTGAGCCGGCCGAACTTTGTTAGTTTGTGTTGATTTTACCCCATTTCGGGGCAAGAAATCGTCAGAGCTTCCAGGGATTTCACCTCTTGACCCCTTCCAACTGCCAACTTGGGCTCTCCTAGATCTCCCAGGACCCCACGATGTTTCATTTACATTTTGAAACTTTGTGTTGATTTTGGGGCGTCAAAAACAAAATGGTGAAGAAAGCATTCAAAAATCTTATTCCGTTAAGGCCGAGATATTCAAGTTTAAAGTTTGGTATCATTTCTGTAAAACCGACTGAAATCAGACTAGTTGTGATGTCACATCCGCAGATTCCTCAAAGTCTGTATGTATTTTAAAGAAAGTTTATTTAATTTTTTCACTATTTAAATTATTTTTCTTAGGTCAAACTTTCTTCAGGTGGTATATTGTAAATACCCTTCCTAGATTCAGTTTTACTACTTTTTTGATAAATCCCATGGTTTATAAACCACAAAATTGCAGGACAAAATGTGCAAGAATACATAAAGACTTTGAGGAATCTGAGGCTGTGGTATCACAACTAGTCTGATTTCAGTCGTTTCTATAGAAATGATACCAAACTTTAAACTTGAATATCTCCTTATAAAGCGCTCAAATCTAAAATAATAAGCAATGTACTCAGCGGCGCTTATCAAAAACGGGCAAACAATAAATTAAAACATTATTGAAAAGCATTACGAAAAAGAAAAGTCTTAAGTTTCTTTTTTAAAATTGCAAAGTTGCTGGAGTTTTTAATATCAGTGGACAATTTATTCCATTTGTATGGCCCTGCCACCGAAAAGGCCCGATCCCCAAATTGTTTTCTTTAAAGTAAATGGTACATGAAATAAATTGTTGGACCTGAGTGAATACCTGTTTTCCTTTAAAATAAAGAATTTAAGTAATTTGGGGCCAATCCATTAACACATTTGTATGATATGCATAATAATCTAAAAAGGATCATTGTAGAATTTACAGGTAGCCAATGAAGCTCTTTCAAGCACATTGATACACTATCATGTTTTTTCTTGTTCAAGATAAGCTTGGCCGGAAAGTTTTGTACTCTTTGAAGCTTGAATATAGAAGCTTTGGGTAATTTATAGAACAATGTGCAACAATAATCTATTCGGGAAATTACCAATGAATGCAAGTTACTTACATCTCTGTGCGCACTGCCTGACTCGGTGCCCATGCTGTCACTGTGCGACAATATTGTCATCATCATGCCACTCAGGAGGCTTGACCCAAATATCTAGCCTACTAAGATGGGCATCCAACCGACAGAAGGATACCCCCTCCCCCTTCCCACCCCACCCCCTCTTCCTCATATGGCCATGCTCTAGGTTAACATTTTTAAACAAGCTGTGACAGGCAAAGATGAAATCTCCCCTGGAAATTGAGAACATTTTGGCAAACTCGTGTGGTCTGGCCCGGGTGAAGCCTTGCTAGCTGAGCGGTCTAATGGGTGAAGCCCAGCATCGAAGAAGAGTTCTTGTTAGCGATGCCTCTGAATGGCTTTAAATCAACAAACAGACGTGGAAAATATTAAATTCCATAGTTTGGTTCACCATTTCTAAGCAGGCAGAGGATAAATTTCCCCTGAAAATGGAGAAGCTTCAAGTACAATATTGTTGTAAGTTACTGTATTTGGATAAACAACTTAGAAAAGAGTTACGAAAGTATGGAAAGCAAATAAAAATGTTACCTGCACATTGTGCTAGTAGTTTCCGCAAGTCTGCTAATTACAAGACTTCAGCTAGTGTAGAAGTCACGTTATCTGGGTAGGTACTGATTCTCCCTTCACCCACTACTTTGGCAGAAATAATGTTATCAAGGTCCCTCGGATCCCCAGGTCTTAATTCATGGTTGGAGGATGGCTTTCCATCCTGCCTGATTAAGAGTGGTGACCTGAAAATCATGGTTCCATGGAAGCGTCTACGGTAGAATTCGGCCTAAGATATCCAAACTTTTCTGAAGTTTTAAGCTTTTGATACCCATAAATGGTCCATGACCATCGGGCTATGGATTTGAAACATGTGTGGGTGGACATCTTTCATATACGTCCCAGCTGCCCAACCCGTAGCCAGCATGGGGCACGGGGGCCGTGCCCCCTCTTGTGAAGTATGCCCCCAAGTGAAAATCAAACGAAAAATATAACACAATGTATCCCTCGTTAAGCGTTTGTGCCACCCCCCTCCCCCTTCCCTTTCGAATGTTTCTGTCTACGGGCATGCCAAGCCCTTAGTCTATACGTGGAACGAGGATCGTACCCGCCTTCCTTGTGAAGGCATGTGCTCCCCTTTTCGAAAAATCAAACGGAAAAAATAAAACACAGTATTTCCCCTCGTTAAGTGTTAGAATATAGTTGAACATTTGGGTAACATTTCCTGATGGATTGAGGACATTTCACAAAAAAATGTAGCAATTTTCACGGATGTGAAGAAATTTTCTCAAAAATGAAGGAAATTTCCCTCAAATAATGGAAATTTCCCTAAATTAATGAAAAGTTCCGAAAAATGAAGACACTTTTCCGAAAATGAAGGAGCTTTCACACAAGCAGACAAGTAAAGGGAACATTGAAGCAAATTTTACGAAAATTGATGCAAATTTTACAAAAATTGCAGCAGATTTTCCGAAAATGAAAACAAATATCACAAAAATCGAAGAAAATTTCATGAGACTTGATGCAAATTATCCCGAAAAAGAAGAACATATCTCGAAAATGAAGGACAATACTCGAAAATTGAAGCAAATTTCGTAAAAATTGAAAATGAATTTCCAAAAATGAGGAAATCTTTTCGAAACTGAAGGAAATTCCCCCAAATTGAGGCCAATTTTTTTTTTAAACTGAAAATAAACTGAAGAAAACTTTCCGAAAATTATCAAATTGAAGCAAACTTTCACGAAAATTGAAGGGGATTTCTTGACAATGGAAGCTTTCCGGAAGAACTTGAACGATAAAGATGCCATGATTAAATCTGACTCTTCAAAATCAATTCGTTAGACCTTCATCTTGCCCCCCCACCTCCGAATCAAATAATTTAGGAAAGCCTCTGTTCCTCCCCAGTTTTTATGTCACTGTGCAATAATTGCACTGCTACCAGGCTACAGTAAAGTCGCCTAAAGGAAAGAGGGGGGGGGAGGGGGGGGGGAGGGGGAGCGACCGCCCTCACTAACACAGCCACGCCCCTCTTGTTTATATAGATGATAAGTGTGGTAAATGCAAATTTCTTACAAGTTACATCCCACAAATTTGCACTAATAAAATAAGATTCTATCAAAAATTGCTGTTAATCTGGAAATGTTCGTAGATTTTCGGGAAACTCCCTTCATTTTCGGACAATTTTCGAGATATGTTCTGAATTTCTGGAAATTCCTTTCATATTCGGATAATTCTGGGAAATTTTCTAACTCAATTTCGAGGATCATTCTTTAAAATCCTCTCAAGTTTATTAAAATCATCTTTTTTTTTTTTTTTTAATTAAATGGATTTATGCCTACATAAGTCAAATATTGTCGACGAGGCTCAATATTTGCCGACGGACTATCAAAATTTGGGGGTGTCAGAAGTGGCGCCGGTCAAAAAAGTCTTATCGAAAGTGTTAAAAAACATATAAACTCTGAGCATGCCGAATTCACAGATCTGCAGATGGGAAGGGGATAGATCTATATATACCTCCGGTAGATACCCCCTCCCCCCTCCCTAACGGGGGCATGGTCACCGTGACACATGCAGTTTGTACGGGTCCAGTCAGCGTAAATTTCCAATAGTATATTATAGTTGTGTGGTCAAGAGTAATTAATTTGATTGACTGATCTATGAAGAAAAATATAAAATATGTTTTATTTTCCAGGTGTCAAGTCCTTTCACACTCCGTTTTCTCAAATTTGCAGTTTCTTGGGCTGAACTTGATCAAGTGTCTAGTTTGTGAACAATTTTTAACTTTACAGTCGTTACGAATTTCGATGCACCAAGCCGCGCCCAACTGACAGTGGCTTAAGCCTTAAAATGCTTGGCATCGAAGTGTGGGGTGGGGGTGGGCAAGGGCCGAACCTACCGCGGGGTGTAAATATATAGTTTTTTTTATGTTATTAGTTAATCATTACAAACTGCTCATGAAACAAGTCATCATCATCATCATCACCATCACCATCATCACCATCACCATCACCACCATCACCATCACCATCACCACCATCATCATCATCATCATCATCATCATCATCATCATCATCATCATCATCATCATCATCATCATCATCATCATCATCATCATCATCATCATCATCATCATCATCATCATCATCATCATCATCATCATCATCATCATCATCATCATCATCATCATCATCATCATCAACAACAACAACAACAACAACAACAGCAACATACCTGGCAGCACAATCTTCGTCATTATCATCAATATGACATTTAATCAATATAAAAAAAAATCAAAATTCAGGAGGAAAAAAGAAAGATGACTTTTAGTGACTGAAATTAGGACATAATTTTACATTAGTTTTGAGTTCAAACTTATATTCATTATTCATTATCCGCTAAAAACGATGAGTGTTATTGTCATAATATAAACACTTATCTGTTCTTTCTGATGAAATTAATCCCGGGAGGGGGAGGGGGCACTTCTATGCCAAAGTGGTATGTGCCGCCCATGATTTCAAAATTGGACTGCAGTATGAGAGATTTCTTTGGTAACTGCTTTATCACAGTATATGATTTTGATACCTGCGTGATTTTTGATACCCGCAGTACGAAAATATGTTATTTTTGATACCTGCAGTACAAAATTATATGATTATTGAGACCTGCAGTATGAAAATATGCAATTTTTTAAGACCTGTAATATGTGGAGATTGGATTTGTGATACCTGCACTACAACAATTCTGAAAAAGGCAACTGCTCGGGCGGCACATGGATATATACCTTGCATATGGAAGTGCTCCCACCCCCAACTCCCACCCCAGGAAATAAACCCGACCATTCCTTTTAACATATACGTATATAACATATAGCTTTCTCATACATTTCAACCGGCAGTACTCTTTATATAAAGATTACATTAGCCTTGTGTTATGTCCCAACCATGCGCAGAATCGAGGTAGCTCCATGTTCTTACTCATACCATTGCTCTATGCTCAAGCACATATAATACAACTTCTACAACTAACAGTTTCAATGAGAAATATCGTTTCCATGATTTGTCAGGATTCATTTAACATGCACTAAGATGAAATTGAAGAGACAGATGAGTCAGTTACTAATACATGCAACTGTATACCTAATATTTTTTAGAATGACGGCGAAAAACTTATTTAGTTTTGAAGTTATTATTATTATTACGTATAGAGAATACACACAACAGTTGATTTAGATAGTTGATATATATATATATATATATATATATATATATATATATATATATATATATATATATATATATATATATATATATATATATATATATATGTATATATATATATATATATATATATATATATATATATATATATATATATATATATATATATATATGTATATGTGTATATATATATATATATATATATATGTGTGTGTGTGTGTGTATGTGTGTGATGGTGTGCGCATGCAAGAGGTGCCTTATGGGGTATTTTGTACACCCATAATGCCCTTATGGGAACCAAATGCTTATGGGGTATTTTTCAGTTCCCCATAAGCAATTCATGGTAAATGTATTAGAAATCATGAAAAAAAGTTGATCTCACCTTCAAGAAATGAGCTCAAATTTAACACAAGTTTCACACAAGTTTCACACAAGCGGTCAAGGTCATCTTAAGTGATTGGACTAAATTTGAATACTGCCACCTTTGTAACATGTCATGTACACTTATAACTTGCTTGAGAGGAACTTTAAGCATAATCACTGGTTTCATTAAATTATATCAATGTCATTCCTTTATTGGAATCTCCAAAGGTTAATGTTGATTGAAAATCATTAAATTTATGTATTGAATGTTAAGGAAATCAATCATTCTGATAAGATGACAAGTATCTTGGCATAGGACTCATGGTCCGATATTGTTCACCATCTTCTTGAGAGAAATACCAGATATGTCTGTATCTGTATCCTGAATCATTGGACATGTTTAGATACCTGTGATGAATTTAGGTCATGGCCCAAGTCCCTAACCCCCGCCCAGACCTGCCCCCTCCTTTCAGCCACGAAAGGGTATTCAAATAGGCAATATCTAAAATCCAGGCCCCCATATCGGAAAATTTATAAGAGCAAAAACAAAAAGGTCACCTATTATTATTATAATTTTTGGGGGCCTGTAATACCTGGAACCGAGAGCAATGCCCCTCTTTCTCGGTGGTAATGCCTGGTATCAAAACCATGAGAAACGCATCGCAATGTAAATGATTGCTGTGCTAATTAATGTTAATGCCTCCCTCCTTTAAAAATTTCTGGGTCTGCCACAGGAAAGTAAAATTAATACAATTAATGCATATTAAGAATCCCCCACCCCCTCCCGAAAGGTAATTATTGCTATTTGATCAAAGATGTGACTGACTCATTTTCGCTTCAAATTGGTATGATTCAGTATTTCCTTAAGTATGGACTCCAGCTGATATATGCCCCTGCCCCACCAGCCCCTATTACCTCCCATCCCCCTCCCCACCCCCATATTGCTATTTGATAAAGATGTAACTGACTCATTTCTGTTCAAATGGGTATGAGTCAGTGTTTGGTTATGTATGGACTCAACACAATATGTGTCCCCACCCTACCCTACCCCCTCTTCCCCAATATTGTTATGTGACCTACCCATTTTGGTTCAAATGGTATGAGTCAGATATTTAGTTAAACATGGACTAAAGAGAGCATCTGCCCCTGGTCCCCACCCAAATTAGCAACCACCCCCTGCCCCACCAGCCCCTAACCCCACACCTCTCTAATATTGTCATGTAGTCAAAGATGTGACTGACTCATTTTCAGTTCAAATTGGTACGAGTCGGTGTTTCGTTAAGTATGGACTCCAGCTGATATATGCTCCTGCCCCACCAGCCCCTATTACCTCCCCCCTCCCCACCCCATATTGCTATGTGATAAAGATGTAACTGACTTATTTCTATTTCAAATGGGTATGAGTCAGTGTTTGCTTATGTATGGACTCAAGACAATATGTATCCCCACCCCACCACCTTACCCACCCCCCCACCCCCTCCACTCCTCCCCAATATTGTTATGTGACCTACCCATTTTGGTTAAAATGGTATGAGTCAGATATTTAGTTAAACATGGACTCAAGAGAGCATCTGCCCTAGTCCCCACCCGCAACCACCCCACCCCGCACCTCCCTAATATTGTCATGTAGTCAAAGATGTGACTGACTCATTTTCGTTTCAAATTGGTATAAGTCTGGTGTTCCGTTAAGCATGTGCTCAAGATATCACGTGCCCCCAGCCCCCGTCCCCTCCCCCATATTGCTATGTGACTGATTCATTTCAGTTCAAATCGATATTAGTAGGGTTTTATTGAGCATGGACTCCAGAATCCAGATGGCATGTTCCCAGCCCTACCCTCACCAACCACCCACCCCCTCACACCCCCATATTGCTATGTGATCGAAGAAGTGACTGATTCATTTTCAGTTCAAATGGGTATGAGTCCGGTGTTTGGTTATCATGGACTCCAGATAGCATGTGTCAATCCTCCACCCTTACTCCCACACCCACTCCCTGCTATGTGATCAAAGATGTGACTGACTCATGTTTGATTCAAAATTAAATAATTTAGGTGTTTGGTTAAACATGGACTTGAGACAGTATGTCCATAGGAGGAGGGGGGATGGGGACCCTTAATTTTGGGGGGAAATTTCAATGAAAAGGAAAATCTTAATTTGTTTGTAATTTTTTTGCTTTTAAAAATAAAATTGCTCTCAAAAATGGGCTAAATATGAACACTTTATTTTGGGAGGGGTGTCTAGGACCTTCTCAAACTCCTTTGTTGTTTATTATTGCTGGCTACGCCACTCTCCCCCCCCCTCCCTTCCCCCTCACACTTTCCATATTGATTTGTGATCAAAGATAACAACTGTCTCATTTTTAGTTTAAATTGGTATGAGTTTTCCACAGTTTCCAAACCCTGTCCTGTCCCCCACCCCCCATATTGCTATGTGATTAAAGATATGACTGACTCATTTTCAGTTCAAATTGATATTCACATTATATGATTTATAAGACATAATAATAGCTAATACTTATTCAATTAGGATTTTAAAATTAAGCATTAAGTGCTAGTTGATCAATTAACAGTTAAAATGGTCCCCTTACCCCCCTCCCCCGTTACCCCCGTTACCCCCATTACCCCCTTACCCCCCCATTACCCCCGTTACCCCCTTTACCTCCCCCTTTACCCCCTTCCTTAACTTACTCCTCAATGGAAACATACATCCACCTTTTACAACTTGTTATATGTCATTGAGTCCACAATCACAAAGGCATTTTCATTGATAAAAGTCTCTAATATCTTTCCTGTTCCATTCAGCCTTCACCTCACAAATTACCTAGTTTTGAAACATGTTTGTGGTTTTTAAGGGCAATCACTAGACCACAAAAAGTGTTGTGGTCAGTTGGTGATTATTCTTGAGTACATATCAATTATATGGACAGGTACATAACTTACTGCTAGATCACGTACTGAAAAGAGCATCAATTTTGAGAATAATATGTGTAGTTTTCAAGTTATGAGTAATCAAAGTTTAAAGATTTGTTGCATATTAAAGAGATATGTGACGTGTGAACAGGTAAACACCTAAAAATGCTAATGCTTGATGTTTCTTTCCAAAATTTCAGACCTTGAAAATGTTCAATATTTCTCCAGCTTGAGGTTGGTTAAGGGTTTATTAAGATCAAATCCTCTTCATTAGAATTATTTTTCTTTCTTTCAAATGGCAAAGAGTTAAAAACAAGGGATTTACATTAGAAAATATAGACCCATTTATACTTCACAAGAGTAGCTCAAAAATTGCATATTTGTCCATCTTCAAAAGCTGTAAAATGGCAAATTTTTAACTTCACATTCCACCTCACATCACCCCAAAATTAAGATTAACACCCCAATGTCTCAGATTTTGAAGAAATATGGTGTGCACATTTGGTGCATGAAGAAATGGCAAAATCCAAAACTTACGGCATTTGATAAATCGTTGACCACACTCATTTTTAAGATTTGCGCCCATTTTTAATGGGCTATAACTTTTACCGTCAGTCCTATTTCTCTTAACTTCTGGATTTTTCCATTTCTTCATGTTCCAAACCTGCACACCAAATTTCGGAGACATTGTGTGATCTGACATTGAATGACACCCAGGAAAAGATGTTGATGAAATTTGTTGTTTTCTTCATAATTTTAGTGGACTTCAAATCAATTTGGCTACTGTAATGTTGCTTGCACTTGTCTATACACCTTCAAATTATTTCTGGTATTACTTACAAACATAATCATGGAAGAATTTTGGGATTTTACTATACATCCCTTTTAGGATAATGTGATCTGGCTGTCAGCAGAGGTCAACCAAGCAGGTAAAATGTTCTGGATTCTTGAGAGGTAATGATGCATGGTTCTCTTGGGACAACAAAGTGGATCGATCTCTCACTAATAGTCTCAAATGGTCAAAAGTAGGGAAGTTCCAAAAAGAGTTTCTGATATACTCTGAGATATGCCTACAATCAGATGAATTATGAGAATATGTTGATCTAGACTCAACCATTCACAAGGACAATGTAATAACTAATTTTCATGTTGTCTTGTTTTGCTTTTATTTGTGACATCATGTTTGGTTTTAGTTTGATTTGAGTTGTAGAAATAGTTCAGCAGGCAAAGGATTTGTTGTGTTGTGTTTAGTACTATGATACGATAACAATAAATTTGTCTACAATCGTGGCCAAAAGTAATTATAGAGGGCAAGTTCATGACATCGTTCAGAATGAGGTGTGTATCATATGAAATACAGTAGGGAGGGGACATAATGCGATACACTTGTATGCATCTCCTTTGGCGAACACTTTGTTTAAAAATTGAGAGTATTATGTTCATATAAAATAAATATTGACGGAAATAAGTTATATGGCCGTTGTCGTCAATTTTGAATGTAAAGAATTGAAGACATGTTGACGACAGTGAGCACCATATGAAGTGATGAAATACGGAACCAATATAATAAATGTGGATTTAATCAATTCCGGAAAAAATCAGCGCAATTATCTGATTATTGTAGTGGTACCGCAATGTGGTCATTTGCACTACTACAAAGTTGAGGCAATGGATTTGCAATAAATCATGTCGTTTTCTGTTATTTTTTTTACTTAACCAAAAATAATATTTTAAAGTCTTATAGGAACTTAAATTTGATAAATATATACTAATTACATATCCGTAAAGGACTCTATTTAATTTCATGATAGTTCTGGAGAAACTAACGGTTTGCACTATATATGTTGTAAAGCTGTAGGTTACTCTTTCTCTATTATTTGCCACAAACCGTGATATGCGTGCTTTTTGCATAGGCATATGCCGCAAACTGTCAAGGGTGTGCACTTTGCATAGCAAACCCCTTATGAATTAGTGTTTTTATATGCAAATGACTTTTAAATTATCATGTAATGTGTTCTTTCATGATGGAACATTCATTCTAATCTATAATTCAGAATGTGCGACAAACTTAAAGAAATATGCAAATATCCTAGGAAAATGATCCAAAATCATTCATGTAATCGAGTTTAATGGAAATTAATTTTAAACCCGCTCTTATTTTCTTAATCGAGGCAACATCAATGGTGGAAGTTCGGTGCCCCAGCTGTCTATCTGGCATTCAAGTTGATATACAGAATGCTTCCACTTAGCAGTCATCATTTACGCCCCCTTTCCATCGCATGTACATAAATTGACATAAATCCCTATACAAAACTGCCCATTTCCGCATTCTTTTATTCAAATGCTGCTTGACCCCTCATCACCCTTCATTTTTACTTATGCCGCACTCTCCTTCCCCTCCCCACTCAGGTGAGGGTCCAGGGCACCCCTGGATCCCCTACCAGGGGCCCATGTCATTTGGCTTTGTGCTACGTGCAAGCGATGATGCCTTTTGTTATATTGGTACCGTATCACTTTTTGTCAGCAACATTTTCTTCACCACCCCCCCCTCCCCTTTTCCTATCACAACTACCTCGGTATGGTTCTGCATACAAGCTACAACTATACAATGCTAGGGTTTATTAATAACCCCTCCTCCCCCAAAAGATAGCAATTTTTCCTTTTTAGCTTGACTATACGAAGGATAATATGAGTTAATCTACTACCTCTGGCATTGGTGTCAGCATCAGCGTCCTGCTAAAGTTTTTTATTCTTAGTTGGTTAAAGGTTTTGGATGAGTTTGTTTGTTATATAATGAATTCTTGACATGAATAACAATTAAAATATTAGTCTTGGGATAAATGAAGAAGCAAATAAAGGATTTCTCGCATCAAATGAATTTAAAATTAGGTGTCTTGGATATAAAAAGAAATATAGACAAGGTTTTTAAAGAAGTTTGTTTATTATGACAATGACATTCCTGACATAAATAACAATTCAAAATTTTAGTCTTGGGATGAATGAATAAGCAAATAGAAGAATTTTTGGATGAAGATGAGGGTGATATTTCATGTGGGACAGGGTGGAAGTGTATGCAGGGCACGGTTGGGTGACATTTGGGACCGAAAATGGGATGGCGTATTGGACAGGGTGGGTTGGCATATTAGTCAGGATGGGTCAGAATTTTGAACAGGCTGTGTTGGCATGTGGCACGGGTGGGTTAGCATGTGGGACGGGTGGAAATTGAAACACACATGCATTGTGTAGAATACATCATATACATAAGTAAAATATAAATGTTCCTATTATTATTATGACGAAGGAAAAATTGCAATGAATCTGTCAATAAACCATTAAACATCTGCTTTTGTTTTTTGATGAAAAAGAAACAAAGATATTTTAGTTTATCATCATCAAAATGAAATTGTTCATATTCTATCTAACTTACAATGAAAATAGGTTATTGATTGAAAAATCTCAAATAAAAAAGTATAAAATGTATGCAAATTGAGCTATTTTGATAGATCCAATGTCTCATACAATGCTAGGGTTAGTCATCACTTCTACAAAAGGGTACAATTTTTGCTTCTTATACCTTTTTCCATGTCAGAAGTTCAAAATGCATCAATGTACCAAGCTACAAGCAAATCTAAGAACATATCTTAGAAATGAGAGCCTCAAAACAGTCATTTACATGGCAAATTTTGTGACTTTTGAAGCTTATTACAAAATGAACATTATTTTTAATCTTTTCATGAAAAGAAACCAAGAACTTTTTTTTTATCAAGCTTGAAAACTGAAAATGTTTATGTTTGATTTTTATAATGAAAAAAGGTCATTGATTGAAATATCTCAAATGAAAAGTTTCAAATCTATGCTAATTGTGCTATTTTGACAAATCCAATGTCTCATTCAATGCTAGGTTAGTCATCATTTCCCAAAAAGGTACAATATTTGCTTTTATACCTTTTTCTATGCCATAAGTCCAAAATGCATCAATGCACCAAGTTACAATCAAATCTAAGACATATCTTAGAAATGAGAGCCTCAAAACAGTCATTTAATAGGCAAATTTGTGACTTTTGTAGCTCATTGCAAAATAATGATTATTTTTTATAGTTGTTTATGAAAAGATTCAAAAATTTTGGTTTATCAAGCTTAGAAATTTAATTTGTTTAAATATAATCTAACTTACAATGAAAAAGGTCATTGATTGAAAAATCTCAATTGAAAAGTTTCAAATCTATGCTAATTGTGCTATTTTTGACATATCCAATGTCCCATACAATGCTAGGGTTAGACCACATTTCCCCAAAAAGATACATTTTGCTTTTTATACCTTTTCTAAGTCATAAGTCCAAAATGCATCATTGCACCAAGTTACAATCAAATCTAAGCACATATCTTAGAAATGAGAGCCTCAAAACAGTCATTTATTTGGCAAATTATGTGACTTTTGTAGCTCATCGTTAAAAAATAATGATCATTTTTTTGTTTTTATGAAAAGATTCAAGAAATTTTAGTTTATCATCATCAAATTTAATTTGTTTAAATATGATCTAACTTACAATAAAAAAGGTCATTGATTGAAAAATCTCAATTGAAAAGTTTCAAAATCTATGCTAATTGTGCTATTTTGACATATCCAATGTCCCATACAATGCTAGGTTAGGTTGCATTTCCCAAAAGGTACATTTTTGCTTTTTATACCCTTTTCTATGTCATAAGTCCATAATGCAGCATTGTGCCAAGTTACAAGCAAATTTAAACACAAATCCTAGAAATGAGAACCTCAAAACAGTCATTTACATGGCAAATTATGTGACTTTTGTATATCTCATCGCAAAATAAACATTTGTTTTTGTTTTGATGAAAAAGAAACAAAGATATTTTAGTTTATCATCATCAAAATGAAATTTTCATATTCTATCAAACTTACAATGAAAATAGGTTATTGATTGAAAAATCTCAAATAAAAAAGTATAAAATGTATGCAAATTGAGCTATTTTGATAGATCCAATGTCTCATACAATGCTAGGGTTAGTCATCACTTCTACAAAAGGGTACAATTTTTTGCTTTTTATACCCTTTTTCCATGTCAGAAGTTCAAAATGCATCAATGTACCATGCTACAAGCAAATCTAAGCACATATCTTAGAAATGAGAGCCTCAAAACAGTCATTTACATGGCAAATTTTGTGACTTTTGTAGCTCATTGCAAAATAATGATCATTTTTTTATAGTTGTTTATGATAAGATTCAAGAAATTTTGGTTTATCAAGCTTAGAAATTTAATTTGTTTAAATATAATCTAACTTACAATGAAAAAGTTCATTGATTGAAAATCTCAATTGAAAAGTTTCAAATCTATGCAAATTCTGCTAATTCAATAGATCCAATGTCCCATACAATGCTAGGGTTAGCCGCACTTCCCCAAAAGGTACATTTTTGCTTTTTATACCCTTTTCTATGTCATAAGTCCAAAATTCATCATTGCACCAAGTTACAATCAAATCTAAGCACATATCTTAGAAATGAGAGCCTCAAAACAGTCATTTACATGGCAAATTTTGTGACTTTTGTAGCTCATCGCAAAATAATGATCATTTTTTGATAGTTATTTATGAAAAGAATCAAGAAATTTTGGTTTATCATCAAGCTTAAAATTTAATTTTTTGAATATGATCTAACTTACAATGAAAAAGGTTATTGATTGAAAAATCTCAAATAAAAAAGTTTAAAATGTATGCAAATTGAGCTATTTTGATAGATCCAATGTCCCATACAATGCTAGGGTTGGTCATCACTTCCCAAAAGGTACAATTTTTGCTTTTATACCTTTTTTATGTCAGAAGTTCAAAATGCATCAATGTACCATGCTACAATAAATCTAAGAACATATCTTAAAATGAGAGCCTCAAAACAGTCATTTATTTGCCAAATTTTGTGACTTTTGTAGCTCATTACAAAATAAACATTTTTTCTAATCTTTTATGAAAAGAAACAAGAACTTTTTAGTTTATCAAGCTTAAAATTTAAAATGTTTAAATATGATCTAATTTATAATTAAAAAAGGTCATTGATTGAAAATCTCAATTGAAAAGTTTCAAATCTATGCTAACCTATCTTACAGAAAAACTAGCTTGCAGCAAGCTAACACTAGCTTGCAGCAAGCTAACACTAGCTTGCGCATGCTAGCTAGCGCATGCTTGTGCAAGCTAGCGCATTTAGCTTGCGCAAGCTAACATTTAGCTTGCAAAGCTAACATGAAGTTTCTGCTAGCTTGCGCAAGCTAGCATGTAATTTTGTTAGCTTGCGCAAGCTAACATGAAATTTTTGCTAGCTTGCAAGCTAACATCAAATTCATGCTAGCTTGCAAGCTAACATCAAATTTTGCTAGCTTGCACAAGCTAACATCAAATTTTTTGCTAGCTTGCGCAAGCTAACATCAAATTTTTGCTAGCTTGCAAGCTAACATCAAATGTTTTAGGTTGCGCTAGCTAACATCAAATATTTCTAGCTTGTGCAAGCTAACATCAAAAATTTTGTTAGCTAGCAAAATGTTAGCAAAGCTAACACAATTTCTTTGAGAGTTTATGCAAGTTATTACACAATTGCTTGCAAGCTTGTGTAAGCTAATATTTTGTACATGTCCTAAACTTAATGTTACAAACTTAACATTAAACTTTTGCTTGTGTAAGCTAATATTTTCTACAACATGTTCCCAAAATAAATGTTACAAATTTAACATTAGACTTTTGTGAAAACTTGAGATTTTCAGTACTACAGTATGTCGGAACCTTAAGTGTGACTGAAATACTGTAGTGATGATAGCTAGGGGTAATTTTACTTAATATAAAGAGATCAACTTGAAAGTCTTGAAAAGTAAATTCAAACATACAGTAACTTAATTAATTTCTGTGTGTGATGAAACATCCCCCTTTCTGCATAAAGATAAATGTAAGAAGACATATTCTTGAGAAGAAAAAAAATCAATGTCAATTTATTTTGCAATTTTCAAACTTACTTTTCATTGTGATTCTGATTGGTAAATAAGTACATAATAACCTTGTTGAAGAGAGAAAATAAATAAAAGTTTTTGAAAATTATTACAAAAATGCATCACTTTTCTTTTACATTTAAGAATGTCCCAAAGACATAGCCATGAGCTCGCCACGAGCTCGTCAACAATAAGACGAGCTCGTCAACAAAAAACGAGCTCGTCAACGAAAAACAAGATCGTTGCGAGCTTGTTAGATTGTTGATGAGCTCGCGACGAGCAAAACATAGATGAGCTCGTCAACAACTGGACAAGCTTGTGACCAGCTCGTTAATAATCTGACGAGCTTGTAAAATATAGACGAGCTTGCCAAAAGCTTGTCAACAACTGGACAAGCTTGTGACGACAAGCTCATTGAAAAATAGATGAGCAATAATCTGACGAACTCATTAAAAAATAGATGAGCTCGCCACGAGCTCATCAACAATCTGACAAGCTCTTTGCAACCTCTATCAACAATTAGACAAACTTTCCATGTAAGAACACAAATTGAAGCCAGTCTCACATAAGAAATATGTAAGACACAAATTCAAGTGTAACTCCCATGTAAGAAATATTTAGAAATAAACACATTGTGGGAAATCTGTGGATAATTTTTCATCTTTAATATTCCCTTTCTTATTATTTCTACATTGATTTAGATGAGAAACCAAAAGATATGACCATAAAATAATTATAAATAAAATCAAATATCTGAAAGTTCATCAGTAAAACATATATCATTCAACTTCCAGTTTAATAATAACTTGGTCAGATGTGTACTCAAAAGAAGCATGATTGTCACAAATGCAAAACTTGAGTGAGGGGTGCATTATACTACTCAATGTTTTAATTGTGCTACATAAAACATTTTTGTTCATTGTGCAATATTCCTCAGTCTCCTCAAGCTCATTAATTTCTTTATGTTGACCAACACCTCAGTGGTGCTATAGTATCCCTTGATCAAATGACACACTCTTCCATATTCATCCTCTCTCCACATGAACAAATTAAATACTGGATGTTATCCTTTCCCAAAAACCAAACATGTTCAATGATACTATCTCCCACAACTCCTCATGTCACCCTTACAACCCCCTGCCTCTGCCTCATGTTGATTCCTCTCCCCTTCATGACCAAATCCCTTGAAACTCATAAGTTCCAATATGCCATGCATTCAGCCCCATGATGTTGTATGTCTCATCCCCAATGTTGCATTTAACTGAACTCAGCATGGCCAAAATCTTCCCTCTTTTAATCCATTCTATTTCTGTATTAACCCATGGAGCTATAAACCACTTCTCTGTTACAAATTCACACAGGCTTGTGTACATAACCTTCATGTAATCTCCTTACAAGGAATCTGTGACAGTATTTAGAGATTCCTAATACTCAAGTTTTCTTACTTTTCTTTACTAAAAAATAAAAATTCTCTTTCTATCTCAATGCTCCATGGCTATACAAGCAACACTGTTTTAAATTAAAGTTCACTGACATCAGATTTCTATCATGCGCACAAGTTGGAGGAAGTGTTATCCCTGTTAGCCAATGAAAACACAGGATGTTCTTTATGAAGGTCAAACAGTTTAAATTTAAAACCAGAGAGACGCCATTTTAGGCATTTACTGTTCCAACTAGCAAATGTTATTAGCATGTCTACAGGAGTCAGGGTAGTGATTTCTGCTATAAATGTAAGTTCATTTTCTTTTATTTTTCTTTACAATCTATTATTTGTATGATAAACATGTTTTTAAAACAAACTTAGGATTTCCTCAATAATCTTAGTTAAATTTTGGAAGTATGTATGGCCTCTAGTCAAACAGTAATTAGGCCAAAGAGCTTAGGCCAAGCTTTTGTTGTGAAAATTTCAAAGAGTTATCTAAGATCATTAATGCAGAGAATGTAGACAAGAAGTTCAACTAAGTTAATTTTGAGATCAGAGAATTTGGAGCATAATAAAAGACTAGTTCAAAAGACCAGAAAAAGGCAATTGTATTTGCAGTCATATTTGTAGAGGAAACTAATTTGTTTTAATGGAAGGTATCTATTGCAGAAGAAGATTAAGTTCCAGACAGTTAAAAAGACATTAATATTACATTCATGGCCTATTTGATAATGTTCAGTATATATGTTATTACTCAAATGGGGATTTTTTTTTTTTTTTTTTTTGGTGAGGGGTGGGAGGGGCAGTATTATTGGTATTTGAGAGGGATATCAGTAAGATTGGGATTTAAAGGTTATCATTGAAATTTGAGGGGGCTGTCTATCCTCATGCCAAACCTGGTGCTTTCCCTAGGATGGAATGGTAGAGGTAGTGGGTGAAAGATTAATATATTAGAGCGTATTCAATAAGTTTTTCCAATCACTTGTTTGAAGTATTACAGTGGCTTACCATAATATTTCTATATATGATACATTTGTTTATTCCAACAGACCTTGTTGAATTGTTTTCAGAGTAATAGAAGAAACTCACCAGTTGGCAGTTGCTCTGATCTTTTTTTTATTTTATTTTTATGGCAGACTTAGATAAATGCACCAGGCCAACAGAACTCTCAGGACAAACATAACTGGCTTGGCAAGGTATAATCTCCAGCAAACCCAATTATTGTGAATAACAAAGCAATTGACTATCAAGGTATAAAGGTAAGAACCAGCTTTTGTCATCAATGACATGGTAAAATAAGTGGTGCAGGGAAACTTGACTAAATTGGATAAAATATTGCTTATTTCATAGTTTATTTGACAAGCTTTTTTGAAAATTAAAACAATAAATTCAGTGCATGGTTCAGTGCATAAGTCCATACATGCAAAGAACTTTGAAAGGGACAGATGCTAAAATTGTAAACAACAACATGGCAAAGTGTGTAGTAACTTGTAACTTGCCCATTTTATAATATATTTTTACCTGGTATAACTATATAAAAAGTGTAACAAAATTGTATAGGCCTATATTGGAGATAGGCCTATATTGGAGATATATTAAAAGTATATTGGAGATAGGCCTATATTGGAGATAGGCCCATATTGGAGATAGGCCCATATTGGAGATAGGCCCATATTGGAGATAGGCCCATATTGGAGATAGGCCTATATTGGAGATAGGCCTATATTGGAGATAGGCCTATATTGGAGATAGGCCTATATTGGAGATAGGCCTATATTGGAGATAGGCCTATATTGGAGATAGGCCTTGAGATAGGCCTATATTGGAGATAGGCCTATATTGGAGATAGGCCTATATTGGAGATAGGCCTATATTGGAGATAGGCCTATATTGGAGATAGGCCTATATTGGAGATAGGCCTATATTGGAGATAGGCCTATATTGGAGATAGGCCCATATTGGAGATAGGCCCATATTGGAGATAGGCCTATATTGGAGATAGGCTATATTGGAGATAGGCCTATATTGGAGATAGGCCTATATTGGATATAGGCCTATATTGGAGATAAGCCTTTATTGGAGATAGGCCTAACTTTATATTTTTGCTGATGTTTATCAACACTGATCTATCCATTGTAATTAGTAGCTCGTTTTCTTTATCTAATCACCACTTTAATTCAAATTGGGGGGGGGGGGGCAAACTCTATAAGAACAAAATCATTTTATCAAAAGGAATATTCATTTTGATTCATATAAAGTGTCAATGTTCGAAGCTTAGCAATTTATCTCTTTTAGGCTCTCCCACTTCATGTAATTTCAATTTGTTCAGTTGGCAAGTGGAAAAGTGTCATTTTTGTTCCCATTTGCTGGTCATGTATTGCTTATCTTTGAACAAACCTGCAGCGCGTTTTCTTACCTGGTTTAATCCACCTGGCTGAAGGAGGAAAAATACTGAAGAAATTAGAGAGGTACTTGGATTGATAACAGTTTGTGCCAGAGAAGTCATGGGTTCCCAGCTGCAGGATTAATCATAGAAAAGCATTTGCTAAATGGCCTTTTTTTGGCAGAAGGGGTGTCACCAGGATTTCTCTGAGAATGTAAATTGCCTCTTTCACAAGATAAATCTCACTGGTTTCACCCTTTTTGTTTTCAGTAAATTTTCCAGACAATAAAGTAATCCAGATGTAGAGGTGCTAGACTGGAGGTCTTAGGGACGATGCTCCTCCATGTATCCCACTGGTGCTTTGCCTAGCAAAGTCATGAACATGATTTCATTTTTGTAGGAACATAATCAGTTTTTTATATAAATATATTTTTTCATTCTTTCAGAATTTGTGCCGAGAGAAAAAAAACAGCAGGAGCACCAATCTATGAAAGTGACGGACTGCTTCCCATCAGAATGCTATTTTAGAACTTGACAGATGCTGCGCGGGGAGCAGTATACTTGATATAAACAGTAGACTTATATCTTGCTTTATATATAAGCCTTATACATACCTTAGAATATTTTTAATATTTGAAATTTATTTGAAATGTGTTGTTATCTTTAGAAAATTGTGATATTTGGTATTCACTTTCACCCTTAAACACATCTTTCATTCCATCACCTTGTTCTAGACAGAACATTGTTATAGATTAGATAAAAGTATGTATCTTAAAGCGTTATACCAGCTTGCTGTCTTTATTAGGTACAGTTTATTGCCAGGTGAATTTGATTGACCCAAAAGTACAAGCAAAGGTTGCTGTTAACTGCTTTGTCACAAGAAACTAGCTTTTCAAGTTAAAAGATGAGAAACAGCTCGCTGCGTCATCTCTCTGAGCTCGTCAGAGAGGTTCAATATGAGCTCGTGGCGAGCTCGCCATTTCTGTAAGGGATAATACCTTGATGAAGAGAGAAAAAAATAAAATTTTGAAAATTATTACAAAAATGCATCACTTTTCTTTTACATTTAAGAATGTCCCAAAGACATAGCCAGTATGTGGAGTTGATATACAAAGGTAAAACAAATTGACATTCCTCAGTTATGAGAAAAAAAAGAACAACGAAATAAATCATATGATAAAGGTTTATGCAAGAAAAATAAAAAACAAACAGAAAGACTCAGCACTTAAATTTCAAGAAATAATATTTAATTCAAAAGTAATTACTGTAATCGGCATCTGAAAAATAATCAGTTACTGTACTAGGCAACTGATTCATCTGTGGGGCAATTCGGTGATGCATCATGCCACTATGTCCCTAACTCCTAGAGAATTTGCCTTGTGCGAGAATTGAAATTGTAGCTGCTAATATACTGTAAGTCACTGCCAGTAATATTTAAAGGCCCATGGCACAAGCGGATGAGAGTCAACAACGATGGTTCATCACTCCCAGCTAAGCTGGAAGCTTAAAGTGGAACTGTCAAGGCAGGATGGATAAAGGGCCTTACCTACTGTGGACACACCACAGCTGCCTCTGCCTGGAATAAAACCTGGAACCTCTTGCTTGCAAAATCAACTCCTTTACAGCAGTGCTAAACAATCCTACTTCACGTAGTGAAATAAAATTTATAAGCATGACTGAGCCAAAATACACAAAATGGTGTATGTAGTAAATCTTTAAGTCTGCAAATAATACACAAAAACTTGTATATTAAACAAGTGCAAACAACTTCTACACAGATTAGATACAGTATGCTGTTATTTGAACTTTTGTTGATAATCATATGACTCATTGAGTCATGAGCATCCTTGTTAATAAGGCTTGGACATTGCCTCCACATAATCCTAACATTTTGTCCTGATCCTTATATGAATGTGACTTTTTTTTTATTCTTTTGATCAATAAACATGTTTCTTTAATGATTGTTTCCCTTTCATTATTTTTTATTTGTCAATCAGGTAATAGATGTAGATTTATTCCCTATAAGGGGGAGTGTAGTGGCTAGGGTTCAAACGAGACATTCCAGGTTTCATTTTTGGCTGAATTTCTGTATTCTATTGCATCTGGACATGGCTCTCCTCTGCTTGTTTCACGGAAACCAGGGCTATCAGCTCATTAGTTTTATGGACTACTAAACTACCTACAAGCTAAATTTCCATAAGCTAGTAGTTGGGAAACTTTGCA
Organism: Chiridota heheva; assembly: GCA_020152595.1. NCBI lineage: Eukaryota > Metazoa > Echinodermata > Holothuroidea > Apodida > Chiridotidae > Chiridota > Chiridota heheva. Next base: position 3,143 of record JAIGNY010001163.1, on the reverse strand, counting down.
AGCTAACAACTAGCTGATGCAAAGTTGCAAAATGTTACCTTGAAGCTAACAATTCGCAAGCATGCAATTTGCAATCTAGCGAATAGCTTATGCAAAATGTTAGCTTGTGCTAGCTTGCGCTTGCACTAGCTTGCACTAGAATAGCTTATGCAAAATGTTAGCTTGCGCTAGCTTGCTAAGCTTGCACTAAGCTTGCTAACTAGCTACTTAAGCTGCTAGCTTGCGCTAGCTTGCGCCAAAGGTAGTATTTGGAACAATTGCAACCTTGCGCAAGCTTGCAAGCTAACAGTCAGCTGCAAGGTTGCGGAATGTTAGCTAGCAAGCTATCTGCTAGCTTGCAAGATGTTAGCTAGCAAGCTAGCGCAAGGTTGCAAGATGTTAGCTAGCAAGCTAGCGCAAGGTTGCAAGATGTTAGCTAGCAAGCTAAGCGCAAGGTTGCAAGATGTTAGCTAGCAAGCTAGCGCAAAGGTTGCAAGATGTTAGCTAGCAAGCTAGCTTGCAAGATGTTAGCTAGCAAGGTTGCAATTGTTCCAAATACTACCTTGCGGCAAGCTAGCAGCAAGCTAGTTGCAAGCTTGCAAAAGTAGTGTGGTGCAAGCTTATTGTTAGCTAGTCTTTTCTGTAAATTGGGATAATGTCAATGCTAGGGTTAGGCTGCATTTCCCCAAAAAGGTCCATTTTTTGCTTTTTATACCCTTTTCTATGTCATAAGTCCAAAATGCAGCAATGTACCAAGTTACAAGCAAATCTAAGCACATATCCTAAAAATGAGAGCCTCAAAACAGTCATTTACATGGCAAATTTTGTGACTTTCGTATATCTTATTGCAAAATAAACATCTGTTTTTTTTTTCTTCATGAAAAAGAAACAAAGATATTTTAGGTTATCATCATCAAAATGAAATTAGTCATATTCTATCTAACTTACAATGAATACAGGTTATTGATTGAAAAATCTCAAATAAAAAAGTTTGAAATGTATGCAAATTGAGCTATTTTGATAGATCCAATGTCCCATACTAGGGTTAGGCCGCACTTTTCCAAAAAGGTACAATATTTGCTTTTTATACCCTTTTCTATGTCATAAGTCCAAAATGCAGCAATGTACCAAGTTACAATCAAATCTAAGCACATATCCTAGAAATGAGAGCCTCAAAACAGTCATTTATTTGGCAAATTATGTGAGTTTCAGTTTGTTGCTCATCGCAAAATAATGATCATTTTATTATAGTTGTTTATGAAAAGATTCAAGAAATTTTGGTTTATCAAGCTTAGAAATTTAATTTGTTTAAATATAATCTAATTTACAATGAAAAAAGGTCATTGATTGAAAAATCTCAATTGAAAAGTTTCAAATCTATGGTAATTCTGCTATTTCGATAGATCCAATGTCCCATACAATGCTAGGGTTAGGCCATTTTCCCAAAAGATACATTTTTTGCTTTTTATACCCTTTTCTATGTCATAAGTCCAAAATGCAGCAATGTACCAAGTTACAAGCAAATCTAAGCACATATCCTAGAAATGAGCCTCAAAACAGTCATTTACATGACAAATTTTGTGACTTTTGTATATCTCATCACAAAATAAACATCTGTTTTTGTTTTTTCATGAAAAGAAACAAAGATATTTTAGTTTATCATCATCAAAATGAAATTGTTCATATTCTATCTAATTACAATGAAAATAGGTTATTGATTGAAAAATCTCAAATAAAAAGTATAAAATGTATGCAAATTGAGCTATTTTGATAGATCCAATGTCTCATACAATGCTAGGGTTAGTCATCACTTCTACAAAAAGGGTACAATTTTTGCTTTTTATACCTTTTTCCATGTCAGAAGTTCAAAAATGCATCAATGTACCATGCTACAAGCAAATCTAAGAACATATCTTAAAATGAGAGCCTCAAAACAGTCATTTACAAAAATTTTGTGACTTTTTGAAGCTTATTACAAAATGAACATTATTTTCTAATTTTTCATGAAAAGAAACAAGAACTTTTAGTTATCAAGCTTAGAAAACTAAAATGTTTATGTTTAATCTATTTATAATGAAAAAGGTCATTGATTGGAAAATCTCAATTGAAAAGTTTCAAATCTATGCTAATTGTGCTATTTTGATAGATCCAATGTCCATACAATGCTAGGTTAGGCGCATTTCCCCAAAAAGGTACATTTTTGCTTTTTATACCTTTTTCTATGTCATAAGTCCAAAATGCATCAATGCACCAAGTTACAATCAAATCTAAGCACATATCCTAGAAATGAGAGCCTCAAAACAGTCATTTATATGGCAAATTTGTGACTTTTGTATATCTCATCGCAAAATAAACATCTTTTTTTATAGTTGTTTATGAAAAGATTAAAAAGAAATTTTAGGTTTATCATCATAAAATTTAATTTGTTTAAATATTCTAACTAAATTACAATGAAAAAGGTCATTGATTGAAAAATCTCAATTGAAAAGTTTCAAATCTATGCAAATTGTGCTATTTTGACAGATCAATGTCCCATACAATGCTAGGGTTAGGCCACATTTCCCAAAAGGTACAATTTTGCTTTTTATACCTTTTTCTATGTCATAAGTCCAAAATGCATCAATGTACCAAGTTACAATCAAATCTAAACACATATCCTAAAAATAAGAGCCTCAAAACAGTCATTTACATGGCAAATTATGTGACTTTTGTAGCTCATCATGAAAATAATGATCATTTTTTTATAGTTGTTTATGAAAAGATTCAAGAAATTTTGGTTTATCAAGCTTAGAAATTTAATTTGTTTAAATATAATCTAACTTACAATGAAAAAGGTCATTGATTGAAAAATCTCAATTGAAAAGTTTCAAATCTATGCTAATTCTGCTATTTAGATATATCAATGTCCCATACAATGCTAGGGTTAGGCGCATTTCCCAAAAAGGTACATTTTTGCTTTTTAAACCTTTTTTTCTATGTCATAAGTCAAAATGCATCAATGTACCAGAGATTACAATCAAATCTAAGCACATATCCTAAAAATGAGAGCCTCAAAATAGTCATTTACATGGCAAATTATGTGACTTTTGTAGCTCATTACAAAATGATCATTTTTTATAGTTGTTTATGAAAAATTCAAGAAATTTTGGTTTATCAAGCTTGAA
>JAIGNY010001162.1:25000-34471 GCA_020152595.1 Chiridota heheva | reverse complement strand
TTTGTTTTAAAGGTTCCCGGTTTAATTTTTAATTTTGTTAGAATAGTCTTATCATATATTGATGTATGGAAGCGTTCAAACAATCATCCATTATGTCGTGTTTCTAGTAATTTAAGACAATATTGGAGCCAATATTTGTTGTTAGGAGTATATCTTTAATAAATAGTCTTAAAAAAGCAGCTAAATACGACAAAGATCGAAATGCATCATAAACTCCTGAAATAACGTAAGCCTTAATCTCAAATGTCACTCGACAGTCCGGGAGTTACCCGAAAAACTAGGTACTTTGAAATACTCCCGAAATAGGTACTTTTATGTATTACGTCATCGCATGAGCCTACACACTTACCTAGCCCACACTAAACATATAGGGTTTCTCATTTTCCGCTTCGGATTGTCCAAAAATTCACTGGATATCCTGAAAATTTAGAGACGGATAGTAAATAGATATTCAAAACGTTTTGCGGCTGCTTTTTAAAATTCATCGTCGCCTTTTCGAGAAAATGAACAAAACAAATTGCACATAATATGTTTTATTAAATTTCTCAAAAAGGTGAATGTGAATTTCAAAATGCAGCGGTAGAAAGCTTTGAATATCTATTTACTATCCGTCTCCAATATTTTAGGATATCCATTGAAATTTTGGATAATTCGGAGCTAAAAATGAGAAACTCCATATGTTTAGTGTGGGCTAGTCAAATGTGTAGGCTCATGTAATGACGTAATACATAAAAGTACCTACATTTTTGGGTATTTTAAAGTACCCAGTTCTTCGGGCTGCTCCCGAACTTCTCGAGACCGGAAACTACCGCTTTTATTCCCTAAATATTTGATAAGCAGTTTTGTGCAATACGTCGATTTTCGGGATATTCTAGTGTCAAGTTATATTGAGTTAGGTGTTGCTAAATAGTAAAGGTTCCTGGATGTGTAGCATGAAGTTTGTGTAGGATTGAGTGCAATTAGTATTATCATCAACAATGCGAGAATGAGTATATTCAATGTAAACAAATAATAAATGGCTGTTGTGGAGTTGACAAGTTTTCAATGACGTCACGGAGGTATGGAATGTATATAAATATATTTCTATCTATAACATAATATATGAACTCTTCTGCTACTTTCCACTTTTTCATTGTGTCTGTGCGTTTATGTATTTTGTATTGGTTCCGGATGTTCAATACCGATTGTTCATGAAAAACAGGTATCTTCACACATCAGTACAGAATAAACGATAGTAGACCAGTAGGTGGGAATAAGTGACGTGATGTGGCTCTAGAAGTGATGCGTTCTAGGACACCGTGCTTTATGGGTCAATTGTTAAAATAGAATACTGAAGAAAGAAAGAAACAAAAAAAAGCTATATATTTTTGGAAGGTTAGAAGTGAGAAACTATCAAAAAGGAGGACTAAAATGCTATATAAGAAAATTTTGTATTGAGGGTGTAATGAGTTGGATAATTATGTTGGTTGTCAAATATCAAAACTCCTTGTGATACAAATCACGTGGTTCAATAAAATCCTTATACGCAATCAGAACAAATATATACGTTCTATTATGTCCATGATGTGTTCATAAAGAAATAAATCTACATACTCCGTCAAAATAATAGCTAAAAGTCATAACCGACGTTGCTATGACTCTTTCAACATATTTTTACTGCATGGATGTTAAATTCAATCTAGTTTGGTAACATTGAATGCATACATAATTTCAACAAATTGTTTAATATTTAACGTTCAACATAGCAGCTGCATTTTATGATAGACAAAAATTATTGAAAAGAATATTTTGTATATCAAAATATCAACAATCTGTTGTGTTGTTCTATGTGCATATTTAAATTGCGAAAAAGGTTCCTTAAATAAATTTAAAAAAAGAAGTTACCAACGCCATCAAAATAAGATTGAACACCAATGTTGTCATGACTCTTTTAAAATATTGTGAATGACTCGGATTTTAGCGGGATAATTGTATGCGCATATATAGCTTTCACGAAAGGTTTGAATATTTCGCATTCAAGAGCAGCTCAATTTTATGTTAACCCCCATATTATGTCAAAAAAAGTTTTGGAAAATAAAAAATAAAAAATATTTTTTTCAGTTATTTCTATATTTCTATATTCCTATATTATTCTTTACGAAGTGCGATTTGTAAATAACGAATCAAGCTACCTACGCCATCAATATAATAGTCAAAAGTTATACCGAAAGTTGCCATGACTGTTTAAACATCTTGTGCGTGGCTCGGGTTTCAATCTATCATTTTAATACAATTATATGCATATATAATTTTCGCGAAGGTTAATATTGCACGTTCAACTGTTCAATAGTGACTAGATTTTACGGATGCTGCAGTATTTTTGAACAAGTTTTATCATTAAACTTATAATGATGAACGAAGTTTTCTAAAGATTATCCTAAATATGAAAACACAATACATTCATTTTATTTGCTGAAGAAAGAAAGGGAAATATATTTTACAGCAATATAGATTCGATAAGAATTCATATTGCTTCATTTATACATAGTTACAGTATAATTTGCAAATAGATGCGTTTCCTAAATTGATACTTTTAGCATTACGATGTCAAATTACCTATGCATGTGTGTGTATTGAGCACTTTATAGACAAAGTATCGTTGCCTCAATTGTTTCATAATGTTATACATCTTTATTGGCTGTTTGTATTAATCGGTTGATTTTAAAGCTTAATCGCATATGATGTTATTAAAGCCGATCGTATTAGCATATTGTAGGAAAACTGTTACTTTCCTATGTGAGATTAATTAACAAAGTTTGTATTCTAATTAATTTCCAAATTCTTTCCCAAACTCATGTATGAAATTGATTTCGATTCATACAGACTTTTTTTTCAAGTTTGAACCATTTTTCCTCAGTCTGATGGTCATCTGTTTTATGTGTGTTGTGCATCTTGTGACAAGGGAAATTGTTGTATTCTCTCTTGCTCATGACCTTTGAGATAGCAGGGGAATGTTGTACATCATAAGCAAGGCTATGAGGGGCAAGAAGGTACAAAAGAAATGAGCAACAAATATGTGAGGGACAAGGGGAAACATTAGAAATGATGGACAAGAGGATAGATAAGAAATAAGGGACAAGAGAAATGAGCAACAAATATGTGAGGACAAGGGGAAACATTAGAATTGATGGACAAGAGGAAAGATAACAAACGAGGGATAAGGAACATAATTAAAATGAGTAACAGTAAGAAATAGTTTTACCCTATATAAAGAGAAGGTATTCCATGCACTGGATCACTTCAAGATTGACGGTTTTCAGCTCAGTACTGGCCAGTTCTCATCAGTTTTTAGTCGCTTCATGTCATCTGTAGCTGTCAAGTAGTACACTGTCACGCCTGTACATACTTGTGGATAGATTATAAATAGAGAGAAAGAAGTACCTGAAGTTGACTTATACTGCGTTTCATTTACAAAGTTAAATCCTAAAGCAAACCCATCCGGATCTCACTAAAATTGGTGGAAGCGGTGGGATTTGACTTTGTGAATTTCATCGATTGATTCTTGCATATTGATGACACAATATGGCTAAAGGAGAGGAACAGACTATACAACTTGATGATTTACAGATTGGTGGATCAGTAATCATCAGCAACACCAGCTCGCCATGAATTTCCACTGATTTGACTTGGAAGATATTCAGATGACACCAACAACATCAGATCCAGCTGCACCATGGACACCAAATTACCCAGCTATACCACCAGCATCATCACATCCAGCTGAATCACAAACAGCACATCATGCCATCAACAACATCACATCACGCTGCACCACCAACATCAAATAATCCGACTATATAACCAACAGCATCACATCCAGCTACACCACCAAGACATAGGCAGCAAGAACAAGCGGCAGAACGAACAGAGAGATTGCAGCCAAATCTTGCAGATAATCAATTAGCGCAATATAAATCACGTTACTAGTATACATTAGACCAATTTGTGAAGGTCATTCTTGAGTAAAAATACATTTTGATCGAACTGTTTAGCTTTTTTCATGGTTTGTATGTACATTAAAGCTGTTTCACTATTTGTTACTTGTCATGCCCATATATAATTAAAACATATAATTCCCAATTGCTTTTCAGAAGTGAAACGATAGTGTGACCGTTAGTAGAACAGCAACACCAGTCATAGAGTTTCCTTTAAATGACCATAGCAATATCAAAAAAACTTTTAAAATATTTTTCCTTAAAGTTGACGAAAAATACAAAGAGTTAAATAAAATTTTGAAGTATTGTATTGACTGTTGCATTCATGCATTCTATTCTCTTTTTTTGGAAAAACCACCATTATGAATGAGATGAAATATACCATTACCGCGCAAAACTTTCTTTAATTATGTATATTTGTTTAACACTACCGTATCAAACAATATGACCAAAAGTATATTAGCATACTCATCTGCTGGTAACACATTGAAACGATACGATACAAGGTGGTCCTATTTCAATTGTACTGAAAATTATAAAACAGTCCAAGAGAAAAACTGAATTATGGTCCGAAACTGGAACCTTTAGTTGGACATTTGATCCTTCCCTCAAAAGCTTCTAACAGTAAAAGACTTTTAAATTGCTTTGATATTTGAAACATTGGAAATATATAAAAATGAATATTTTCATCGATCGATCAACTAACATTTTAACATTTCTTCCAAACCACATATGATTATTAGGCCATTTCATAGTATTATTTAATATATAACACTTTTTAAAATTAAGACTGATAAGTTTCTTTGTGCCATTTTTGCTAAAAAGGATTAAGACTCAAAAACTAAAATTATAAGACACGAATACTAAAAGGTACAGCTCAAATGCTAAAGTGATAAGACACTAAAGGAATAACAATATAGTAACAATATCTGTATTTCTACACATCGTGCAGTAAATGACAATTAAAGACCCATTTGTCAGGATAAATTGAAAATGGGAAATTAAATTCAACTATGCCTTTACCAACTTAATTTAATATAGAACTATGACAGAGCCCAAGTTTTGGACAAGATTTTTGAGTGGTTGTAGTTTTAAATGTCAACTGTCTTGCTTTATATGATTTACCAATCTAAACGAATAAGTTACTACTCTCTATTTAAGATAATATTACTTATGTGAGTTACTGTTAAGATAAATACGTCAATTCGTCTTCATCATCATCTTTGGAATTTCCACCAATACTACTGAACGTAGCAGATTTGTACGCGGCTCGATATAACGCTCATTCTGATTGGATACTTTGTTACTTGCTGAGATACCCAATAATATCGCAGTTGAAGTACTCTGTAAGGCCGCACCGTACAGCTATCAACTTGTGTTGAAACCATTATGCCTTAAGACGGAGTTCCAGAACACGCTGTTTAGCAACTAAGATCGACTTTTATATTGTATTATTTACATTTTAAAATGTGTAATGTTCTTTGGATATCGTAATGGAGGTTTGGAGATATCTTTGCATGCTTAATTACCTATTCGACATAGGTGAGTACATAATATGTTTCTTATATCATAATACACACGTTTTTACATCGAAAGCACTGAAATCAACTTTTATTTTGCATTTCTTACATTTTGAACTCTCTAACGTTAATTACAATTGAAATGGAGATTTGGAGGTATTTTTGCACAGATTTGAAACATTTATACATTTTAAAACTAATTCTCGCGGTTGGACTTATCCGGGAATGTTGTGGTGCACGGCGACGTAACAATGCTTTTTTGACGATCTCAAACTTCAGTCAAAGGGGAAAACAAACAGTCAGTTATCATTGCAGCCAATGAAAGCAAAACCTATTTTTTGTAAATTTTCAACAAATAATGAAGATAATTTAATTTTCTTCATAAATGTTGTGTATTAGATAATAGTTTCCAACATATATGTATACCATTAATTTTCGCTGTCTGGCTGAGGCGACACAAGTATTCATAAAAAAAAAATATCCTATTGACTGTAATGATAAAGTTTCCCCTCCAACTTAGCAAAATCGTACTGAGCCCGTACACGGTTACGTCGTTCCGACCGCGAGAATATAGAAAGAAGACAAATATATGGCAGCTTTATAATATTTAAGACCTAAAACAATGAAATAATACCATGAAATATTACATTTTGTGCTGGTGTACCGTATACCTTTAGAAGTTGATGCTTAATGTTTCAATGACCTATACATATTTTCTGTGTCGTTTTTGTCAGGTTATGCACTTGATTTAATGTTGCTCGGAAGGAACAAAGCATTAGAATCACCGGAGCTGATAAATGAACTTGAATGGAAACAGTGCATAGCATATTGCTTGGAATATTGCACGTGCAAGTCACTGAATTTTAGACCTTCTCCGCCACTTTGTGAGATAAATTCGAAAACTGCCAAGGAAGGAAAACTTCTGGATAGAAAGGGGTTCTTTTATTTTGAGAGAAATGGTAAGGCCTTTCATTTTCTACTTGCATTTTAGCTACTTGGTATTATTGTAATTATATCTGAGAGAAATAGCGTCTTCTCGTTGGTTGGAGTGCATCATCGTGAGTATTCCACAAATAATCGACCATGTTGTAAAATAAATCTCTAAAAGTAAACCTTGCATATTCGTATGAAAATATCCGTGTAACATTATTAAGTGCTATATGAGGACATCCTAGCATCATCCTGTACACGCACTGCTGCTAAGAAGAGCTATATAGAAGAACTGTGAACTCGCAGTCGTCTAGTTCACTTCGATATTTAAAGTATTAAGGCATATGCTTACTTGTGCAACAAGAAAGCAATCCACGGGGTTGCTGATCTCATCACCTTAACCCTTACTCTACCAGCACTTTCTTTATACATGCGATTGGGAGGCGGAGTCAAAAACGGGGCACCCAAAACGGCGATAATATCACCGCATGTTAGAGTAAGGGTTAAGCGTACGACATAGAGTGAAAAATAGCAATCAGCAATCAGAAATAGTAATAAGCTAAAAGGAATATTCCCATGTTTTTCCGTATCTGGTCATAAGAAAGAGATACAAATTGAGATATCAATACAGCTCCAAAGTATATTTTGAAGGGTAGATCAACAGTAGTCATTAGAATAGAGTAGATGATTGAAGCTAGAGTAACCCAATACTGAAGGTACTCAGAGGATCATTGTAAGGACATTAAGGATTGATGCGATTTGTATCGAAGAGATCTTTCATGTATTGTTGAAGAATTTTAGGTAAAAGAGTTTGAAATCCACTGTAAATGGAAACAAAATTCCCATTTAAATATTTTGCAGCTGTATGAACATTTAAAAGGCAACGTTACCTAAATTGATTTTTAAATGGTTTAAAAAATTTCACAAAATCAACAAAGAACTTGACAGTTTTACGGCTTTTTGAATTTCCTGACATAAATATATAAACTTTTATATTTATAGGTAATTTTATGTTTTCACCTCCTTATGTTTGTTTGTCTCTTTGTTTGTCTCAAAACTGATAATTAGATTCTAATCAAATTTAATGTGTGGTTTTGTTACTGCTAAGAAAGAAGTGGTTACAATTTGAGACATATTAGAATAGAGGAGAAGTGCAAACAAAGGGGGCAGGAAGGATAATTTATCTGTCACCAAGATTTCTCAAGAACTGATGATTGGAGTTTGATTAATTTTTGGTGTGTGGTTTTATTCCAGCTTAAGAAAGAAGTTATGAAAATTTGAGACATATTGGAATAGGGCAAGGGTGAAAATATGTGTGTGTGTGTGTGTGTGTAGGGGTGGGGTTCACAATTTATCTGTCATCAAGATTTCTCAAGAACTGATGATTGGAGTTTGATTAATTTTGGTGTGTGGTTTTGTTGCAGCCCAAGGAAGAGGTGAATAACATTTGAGCGATATTGAAACAGGGAAAGAGTGCAAATGGGGTGTGGACATTTTGTCTGTTATTTGTAGAACTGATGACTGGATTTTGATTTTTCTGCTTTAGGAAGAAGTATTTAAAATTTGGGACGTATTGGATTAGGGAAGGGTAAAAATGGAGAGGTGGGGATATTTTAGGGCAAGATTTATCAATATTTAGTTGAAACTTTCCAATGCAATGTGCTGAACAATGAATTCATGCCATGAAAAAACAGCCATACAATGAATTTTCTGCACTCAAAGAAAATAAAGTGAAGTGGTGTCTTGTATCAATAAAATCAAAACATTTAGTTTCTGCCATCAATGAAAGTGATGGAATGTAAATCTACCTTATATGTAGCTCAAACAATAAATACTTAGCCTAAATTACACTGAAAACAATGATCACAAGTGATGATCCACAAGTGTTTAGAGTGTTAATGGTAATACATACCAACATTGAGAAATGAATTGTTTAGGGTTATAACTTCTTGAGTCAAGGGTTTCTGAGGTAGATTGAAATCCGGTGGGGAATGAAGAGAAGCGGAGGTACGCGCTCTGCAGAGTGCTATAATTTTAGTTTGTGATGCATTGGTGCCCTTGGTATTTTCTTATGTAAATTGTTCTTCGTTAAATTCTTTAGCATTATTCTTTTGTAAAAGTTGCAGTAAATTTGAGTGCTTCCTTTAAATTCTTTGGAGGAATAGGCTTCTAATATTTTAAATGGACAGTAAAGCGTGAAATAAACTGAAAGTATTACACAAAGATTTCGTGGTGTTGGACTGGGCGGACAGTGGACTGTTTCCATAGAGTGAAAAAAGCTCCAAAACTGTATGCTGTTTTCAAAATTAACAACAACTGATGCGCAAAGATTTTAAAGCTATTTTAATTAGTATACAAATTGCAATGCATCCATAGACCATTAAGATCTTTTAATGTTGTAGCATTAATATGCAAATTTTCATGTACAGTATGACCAGGGAGATCCACATATTAAGTAAGTCCATTAGGTTTTATCCTCTGCCATGCAAGGGTCTCTCAGTCATTTTAAACAATTTTGATCTTTATGACAGTCAAATTGACGTGTAAAAAATCAATTCAAAACTTGTATTATGTGTTATTTCAGAACTAAAAGTGTAGGCTTGGAAATTATAAAGACTGAACTGCTGAAATTTTTTATGTTCATTTAATCACATAGAAAATGTTATGTAAATGTCAAGGCAGTTTAAAAATATTTTTAGGGTACACATTCACAGTAAATGAAGTCTTTTCTTAGAATGTGATGTCAATTGCAGAAAAACTTAATGTATTTCTAGGAAGATACTGATTAGTTTCATACGTTATAAAAGAAATCTGGCACTTGCTCGCGTTTGTCCTGAAGAGGTAGGACAGTTTTACTACAGACAATTTTATACATGAGAGTAGTAGCCTAACTTATAAATTGAATAATTTTGTTGTTGTGTGGACATCTTAACGTGTAGAGACAAAATTACAAAACTTCTAAAGTCTGTTAAAATTCATGAAATATTAATATGTTTTAAGTTGAGGCCCAGTGTATTGCAACCATATATGTTTGTACAAAATTTTTA
>JAIGNY010001162.1:0-17500 GCA_020152595.1 Chiridota heheva | reverse complement strand
TCATACATGTTCAATATGTTGTGATTTTGTTCTTATATAGTATTAAGGAATATATTTTTTATTTTTAAAGGTATGTAAATTAGTGGCAAAATATATCGCAGTGACAATTTTCTTACTGATTGTATTTGATCTGAGGATAATGGATGATGGTATTCTGAAGGTAAGAGTCGGGATTGTTTTCAGCTGAATATAAGAGTTGATGGTATTATGAGCTGAAGATACGGAATGATGGTATTCCGAGCATTGAGTAGGATAATGTCTTCAGCTAAATGGTTGTGATGATATGAGCTAAGGATAATGGATGATGGTATATTGCGGGTTAAGTAGGATGGTGATTTCAGCTAATTGTAAAAAGTAACCAGCGATTTCATCAGCTGAGCATAATAGATGATGGTATATTAAACCTGAGCTGATACCCATTTTATCCTGCACCCTGTTTGCTTATTTATGCTATACACAGGTTCGCAGACCTTTCAAATTTAAGATTTGTTGTAAGTGTGTGAAAAAAACATAATACATTCTTGGTAATGAATTTTTTTGCCGTTATTTGTTTCTTCTTCAGTTCTTTAATATCTTTGTAGTGCCTTTTAATTTTATTATCACAATATTCCAAAACAAAAAAACAACAAAACAAATTCATTAATAAGCTGTGAGGACAATCTGAGAAAGAACTTATGTTCTGATTGAATGGCGTATATTTTAATCCAGCACAATTACTACTATTTAAACAATTATGTCATTAAATGAAATCTTCAACTCCTTGCAAAATTCAGTGATATATATATATATATATATATATATATATATATATATATATATATATATATATATATACACAATATTGACTTTTCTTCTGCTGACGAAGACGTCAGAAGCTAAGGGTTGTAGAGTTGTAGACAGATCGGTTCGACCGGGTCGTTCGCCCAATGGTCCCCAAAAGGTCCATATATGCTGCGAAAAGGTCCAGCATTTTTGCTAAAAGGTGAAGAAAGTTTGCATAAAGGTCCATAATGTGAGGTAAGGATCTTTTTTTATTATCTTTTTTGACACAATTTAGGATTTTTTTTTACACCATCAGCAATTTTTTGCGTTTTACAACACCTCCACTCGCTTACCCAGGGCCGTTGCCAGGCTGGGAGACAAGCCAGGGGCAATGGAGCAAAACTAAGAGTGGGTGCTGAGCATATACAAATTCCTCTCAATTTATCATTGTTTGGTCTTGAAATATTAATGAGCAATTTCCATATGATTTTGATCACACAGTTTTTCTTGCCTGAGAGAGCACGTTAATCCAAATTTTCCTATTAAGATGATCATTCAAAAAAAAAAAAAATCATATCGTGTCTGTTTATTAACAGTTAATTCATTTGAAGAATAAATTGATGGTCCGGAAATGATTTTCTAGTGTTTAGGAGGTTTTATTCATCTTCCTTGAGGCTCAAACTCAGTCCGGCAGGCAAGCTAATTAATGGGAACATAAATGTTGCAAAAAATGGGAACATTTTGCTACATGGAATCCGCCATTTTGTAATATTTCCCATGATCCTTTGCTATCCTAACGTTAAAGCCTTATGCAATGTTACATTTTTCAAATTTGAAATACGTCTCGGAAAAATAACTTTGCTAGAGAAAACTTAAAACTCATGAAAAGACCTTCATCAAATCATTACTGTTATGGCTACAACTTTTCTACTCCAATTATATATGTTCTCCACGCCGTTTTCGAAATATTAGACAAAATAGACAATAGAGCTAGGCTTTTAGGCACGAAACAGCCATTTTGAAAAATCAAATGTTTTTTAACGCAATGATTTTTAATATTTTAAGAACATAAATTAGAAAGTATGGCATTTTGAACAATATGGCTGCATAACTTCAATATTCTCGTGTTTTATAAATGTTCCTATGCTTCCGGGCTGATAGTAGTCAAGCCGTTAGGCGCAGTCCATATCTATATAGTTACACACTGGTATAAGAACAGGCTCATAATTACGAATGATGAGAAAAAATTACATTTAATGCATTATATTATTTACCATATTTCCTATGAACTTCATTCTTGCAATATTCTTCATTCTGTTGTAATAACCTGATAACACTAATCAGTCGTCCGATGGAGCAATTCCTCGAATCGACGGAAACGTCAAATACTGCACAGGAAAAGCTGGAAGTTGAATATTCAGGAAGATTTTATACACACAAAAATGTCAGTCCCGCGAGTGTGATTGGCCAGTCCGTTTTTTCAGTTAACCGATAAAAAGATCTGACTTGCGCAATGACCTTTAGTGCTAGACGTGAAACGGTAGCTTCACTGACAGTCGCCCCGAACCATTTTATATGAACTCTCCCTCTCCCTCTAGCGGCCGAGTCTGGAACAGACATTGGCGATCATGGCCCTCCAGTCACTTCTGTTTAGAGCTAAATGCATTAGCTTATTGTTACTTAGGCCGTTGTTGGTTGCTAGAAACTAGAAACACGTAAATCAACGTTGGCATGAAATATTCCGGTGAATTAATTAATTAATGCTCGACTTTCTATGTTTTTGTTTCACATTATCATCACTAGCTTTAATTTTGTATTATGTTGCTGAGGATGTTGAAGATATATCATATATATATATATATATATATATATATATATATATATATATATATATATATATATATATATATATATATATATATATATATATATATATATATATATATATATATATATATATATATATATATATATATATATATATATATATATATATATATATATATATATATATATATATATATATATATATATATATATATATATATATATATATATATATATATATATATATATATGTATATATATATATATATATATATATATATATATATATATATATATATATACATATATATATATATATATATATATATATATATATATATATATATATATATATATATATATATATATATATACATATATATACATATATATATATATGTATATATATATATATATATATATATATATATATATATATATATATATATATATATATATTATGTATATATATATATATATATATATATATATATATATATATATATATATATATATATATATATATATAAATATACATATATATATATATATATATATATATATATATATATATATATATATATATATATATATATATATATATATATATGTATATATATATATATATATATATATATATATATATATATATATATACATATATATATATATATATACATAATATATATATATATATATACATATATATATATGTATATATGTATATATATATATATATATATATATATATATATATATATATATGTATATATATATATATATATATATATATATATATATATATATATATATATATATATATATATGTATATATATACATATATATATATATGTATATATATATATATATATATATATATATATATATATATATATATATATATATATATATATATATATATATATATATATATATATATATATATATATATATATATATATATATATATATATATATATATATATATATATATATATATATATATTATATATATATATATATATATATGGCTGAAAAAAGTCTGTAATGGCAATTCTAGGCTGCAGAAAAAAAGACGCTTCCGGGCCATGTGTATATTACAGTTTTTCATGTTGAGTTATAAGCGACACAAAATTAATTGTTGCATACGCATACATTCACCCTCCACCCCAAACCCTTCACCAACCCCACCCCACACCGCCCACACCCCACACTGCCCACACCCCACACTGCCCACACCCCACACACTTACCACACTCCACACATCCCCACACACTTCCCACACCCCCCACATACACAAGCCCACGGACAGACACAAAACTCACACAATTTTGTCCCGTTCAAAAAACTTATGACCTCTAACCACTAATATGAGATCATCATATGAGACCCACCAGCCCCCCCCCATGTATCAAGGGGCTGGTCATGTAGTGTAGGACGTACAGGCAGATATTTGTCTGTATAGCAAAGTGACTCAGTATCTCATCCCCATGTATATGTATACGTAGGTGGTGAGATCAAAAGTATGGATATGGCATCACTGTACAAATTAAAGTACCCAATCAGTACAACGTCATAAACCCAACTTTATGTTGCCAGAAACGCCTAACAGAAGTATGAATTAAATTGAGGATTTTGAGGAGCTTGATAGCTAAGTCTGGTTTATTTCGTTTCGAATATACATTTTTTTTTAAGTTTTAAATTGGCAGCCTCTTTTTTTTCAGAGAGATATTGCATAGCTTGGGCAGTTGGGTGCACAACCATAAATGCATCTGTGTGTCAGAATACAGATCTATATGCAATTTAAGATGGCTTAAATTAGTGCCACTGAAAAAGAAATTCTTGACTGTTTATAAAGAAAAAATGTCTGCAACATGTATTTTTAAGAGAGAAAAAATAGTTAGCTATTTTTAGAAACGTTTTAGTATCTTTGATTATGGAAACCCCATGCTCTCAGACGATTTATGAAATCTATGTTTGGTATATAAGTTGATAGTACAAATAACAGCCTTAAGCAGAAAACAATGGACATAAAGTAATTGATAGCAGATGATCATTTAAATTTAAACAACTTCTGATAAGAATTCATGGAAATATTGAAATTCATATGTATACGTATTCTTGTATGAGTACGAGTACAAAAGGCTGAGTACGACTACGAGTACAGAGGTCATGAGTACGTGTACGAGTACTTGAATTTTAAATTTGCTGAGTATGGTCATTCGGTGAGTCTTCGAATAGTGTGTATGTTAAACGCTCATTCCAATCGAACCCGCCATTATCTTTTGCTGTTTGAGGTAATACAATAATTCTAGTGGCATCCCGAGAGTTCAAGAGTAAAGCTAAAAATCTTATGCTTAACTTGATACCGACACCGAGGGCCGTGGTGGGAGCAGGCATGTCCCAAATAGTTTTCTAAGCAACAATTTTTAAAAGAAGCCTTTTACTTGTTCGCCCGATGGGTAATTGTCAACATCGGTCCTGGCTCTCCAATCTTTGAACCCATAGGCGGAATTTGCCTACCGAAAGTGTGGGAAAGTCAAAAGTGACAAGCAAAAACTGTCAACTGACAAGAGTGGTCCTTTTTAAATAAAAACTGCCCTTCAATTACTGTCAAAAACGCACTTGAACTTGATTTTCTGCTCTCTACTCTTCCCTGAGCTCCTTCCAACACCTCTGGTGCTTTGGGTCTCAAAACAATGATATTGCAGTGTCATTGTTCAGGGCTAGACCCAAATCGATTTTGCCCAGAGCCTGTAAGGTTTACCCACCCTTCCGGGTATTCCCAACCTTTTGTTACTCCACTGCTAATAAGTACTCCTTGTATTCCTTTCTAACAACCTAAGCCTACCCAATGTAACTCCCCTTCAACAAAAAGAGTCTTTTACCCACCCCAAAACATATATTGAGCTACTACGTCATTTATGTTCTAGCATCACAACGATATTAAAGCTCCCTCTTGAATTTCTTCAAATAATAAACATCAAACATGTATTTCTTTCCAAACAACCCATGCCGACTTGAATTAACAACCCACCAATAAAAAACAGGCTTGTAACCACCTCCCAAAATATGTTGAGCTAGTACATCATTGATGTTCTAGTTTCTTTCGTAGTTCTCAGGACGCGACAGGTCTAGTCTTGTAAACTCCATGCTCAAAATCCGCCATCTTTTAATTGATAATTATATTCTAAATTGTATTATTAAATGAAGAGAATATATTGACTTCAAACAAAGTGCGATTTATTGAAGGGTGTATTTTCATGGTTACTATGCTACAACCAATTTCAGCAACGCTAATTATAGAAATCTATAATGTTGTTTTTATTCGCAAAAGTCATGTAAATTAGCAACGTTGAAGAATGTAGACGAAAACCTTCGGTGCCATCTAATATTTTAATAGCCAGGTCTAAAAAGTGGTACGGAGAATGGTAATATTTAGACATTTTTGCTATAACATAATAGAAAATATTTATTACACCAAAATATTTTTGAAGAGTCACAAACAGATAGTTGATAGAGCTTGATGGGATTGATATCAAACCTGCGTCTACTGTCAAAAACCTTGGAGTTTATTTTGAATCCACAATGAATATGGAGTAATACATCATGTGAACAACCTTTGCAAGCAAGCCTATTTTCAGCTTTGCAATATTGGTCACATAAGACGCTATCTCACTCATAGGCGACAACGACGACGAGTGAACACACAATTACAATGACGGGGTCGTCACCTGCGTAATCGCTTATGATAGTAACAATGCTATCACGAAACGCTTAATACGACCCGGACGAGAACACAGGTACGACGTACGGACAGACATAACATCGACAACCAAGTCAATGTCCACAGCCTTTGATAACCAGTTGTGGTGCACTGGCGTGTCTACTTAACCCTGGCTTGAATCCAGGACCTCGTGGTCTGTAGACATGTATGATAACCGCGACACCACAGTAGGTAGATAATCTCTCATAGCGCAACTGCTTCACTTATAAATGGCTTAATTACTTCAAAGTTGGATTACTGCAATGCACTATTGTATAGTTTGTCTGATACTCAGTGCCGCAAATTACAAAGGGTACAGAATATGGCAGCTCGTATACTTAGCAGAACTTCTTAGTATAATCACATTACTCCCATTCTTAAGGATCTCCACTAGCTTCCCATAAAAGTACGGATAGAATTCAAAATTAATTTGCTAACTTTTAAGGCATTACATCATTTTTTACCCAACTGCCCAACTACGTCAATGATTTACTTTTATTATACAGGCCTAAGCGCGTACTAAGATCTCAAGATACCATGAACTTAAAAGTCCCTCGTATACTGTCATCCAGTGGGGAAAGATCTTTCTGCTGGGCTGCACCACACCTCTGGAATAAAATCCCCATGGCCATCCGTTCAATCCAAAATCTCACAGGTTTCAAAAGGGCTCTTAAAACTCACTTATACACTCAATATTTTCATTAGTAATGTTTTGTGTTTTGTTTTTAGTGCCTGTTTTTGCCTGTTAATGCCTGTTTTTGTTGTAATAAGTATATGGTTTTGTATAAGTATAAGTTTATTTATAAGTACAAGAATAAGTTTATGTATAAGTATATGTTATATTTTGTTTTCCATTGTAAAGTGCTTGCCATATTTTTGTTCTGAAATGAGCACTTAAAATATATGGTATATAATAATAATAATAATAATAATAATAATAATAATAATAATAATAATAATAATAATAATAATAATAATAATAATAATAATAATAATAATAATAATAATAATAATAATAATGATAATAATAATAATAATAATAATAATAATAATAATAATAATAATAATAATAATAATAATAATAATAATAATAATAATAATAATAATAATAATAATAATAATAATAATAATAATAATAATAATAATAATAATAATAATAATAATAATAATAATAATAATAATAATAATAATAATAATAATAATAATAATAATAATAATAATAATAATAATAATAATAATAATAATAATACTAATAATAATGATAATGATAATAATAATAATAATACTAATAATAATGATAATAATAATAATAATTTAAATAATAACAATAATAATAACAATAATAATAATAATAATAATAATAATAATAATAATAATAATAATAATAATAATAATAATAATAATAATAATAATAATAATAATAATAATAATAATAATAATAATAATAATAATAATAATAATAATAATAATAATAATAATAATAATAATAATAATAATAATAATAGTAATAATAATGATAATAATAATAATAATAATAATAATAATAATAATAATAATAATAATAATAATAATAATAATAATAATAATAATAATAATAATAATAATGATAATAATAATAATGATAATAATAATAATAATGATAATAATAATAATAATAATAATAATAATAATAATAATAATAATAATAATAATAATAATAATAATAATAATAATAATAATAATACTAATAATAATGATAATGATAATAATAATAATAATAATACTAATAATAATGATAATAATAATAATAATTTAAATAATAACAATAATAACAATAATAATAATAATAATAATAATAATAATAATAATAATAATAATAATAATAATAATAATAATAATAATAATAATAATAATAATAATAATAATAGTAATAATAATAGTAATAATAATGATAATAATAATAATAATAATAATAATAATAATAATAATAATAATAATAATAATAATAATAATAATAATAATAATAATAATAATAATAATAATAATAATAATAATAATAATAATAATATAATAATAATGATAATAATAATAATAATAATAATAATAATAATAATAATAATAATAATAATAATAATAATAATAATAATAATAATAATAATAATAATAATAATAATAATAATAATAATAATAATAATAATAATAATAATAATAATAATAATAATAATAATAATAATAATAATAATAATAATAATAATAATAATAATAATAATAATAATAATAATAATAATAATAATAATAATAATAATAATAATAATAATAATAATAATAATAATAATAATAATAATAATAATAATAATAATAATAATAATAATAATAATAATAATAATAATAATAATAATAATAATAATAATAATAATAATAATAATAATAATAATAATAATAATAATAATAATAATAATAATAATAATAATAATAATAATAATAATAATAATAATAATAATATTAATAATAATAATAATAATAATAATAATAATAATAATAATAATAATAATAATAATAATAATAATAATAATAATAATAATAATAATAATAATAATAATAATAATAATAATAATAATAATAATAATAATAATAATAATAATAATAATAATAATAATAATAATAATAATAATAATAATAGTGAAATAGAATGAACGAGGCTAGTCACACCGGATGTAGTGATATAAGCCTGGGGCATTACATGCTAGGTAATACTTGCAGTACTTGTATAGCAGCCAGGTACTTAGCGTAATACGGTCAGAATGTTGACTACGCGGATGCGGTTCTAAAACAGAAACTTAAAGAGCTAAGTTAACAAGTTAAGGAATTGTTAGCGTCCATCACGTACACACTGTAATCTTGCAACTTGTCAAATACGGCGTGAGTAGAATTTATTTCAAGATAACCAAGTTGCAGATCGTCTTTATTTATTGTATCTATTTTACTTTCTAATGAATAAATCAAATCCGACATAACTTTGTTCTATTTCTTTAAGGATCGTGTCTAGCTTTTCTTTTTGAGGGAGCTTTAACTCCCCCCACCCCCTCCCCCTTACATAAAAAACAAACAAACACTGAATGCCGTTTTCAGATTAGGGAGGACAGAGGCGTAGGAGTTAGTGATCCCGGAAAGGGGTTCTATTTCCCGGTTGTATACATGCTTTATTTCGAAATGTGAAATTATTAACATAAAATTGAAGAGAAATGCGTAAAATTGGTGGAAATTTTGTACGATTTTTGTAACACTTCCTTGAGAATTTCTTGAATTGACAGCTTGCTTTACTGGAAAGTGACGAATTTTTCAGAAAATTGAAAAAGATTTCACCAAAGAGCTTCAAGCTCTTTGATTTCACGAAAATGAAGTAAATTTCCCCCAAAATGAAGATTTCCTGAAAATTGATAAAGATTTCCTTAAAATTAATGAAAATTTCGCAGAAGTTGAATAATGTTTGGAGAAGAGGGGAGAGCTATCATTTTTTAGGGGAGAGGACCCGCCCGCTAAAGACACCCCACTGCTTTCTTTATTACTATCCATACAACAAAAATTAAATGCCTCGACAGCCCCGTTTTAACAGTTTAAAGAGTATTCTTGTAAACCAAATTTGTAGCAAAAATGAACTATCAATTACAAAAGTTATACCCCAATTGGCCAACATATTCGGAGAAATCCCAAACGGGATATCAAACGCGATTAGCATATAAGCCAGACGGTATTCTGACGCTCCAGCCAATGAAAAAATAGCTTTGTTTCAATCGGAGATATTCGGTGGTATTTCCCGAGCCAATTTTATTATATTTTTTAAATCAATTCGGATTGCGCCGTGTGAAATTCAAGTATTTGAAACACTTTAAGTGAATTTTTGGAATGCAGAATTCGTTAAAACTAAGCAACAATATGAACTGTTATTGCATCAACATATTGATCTATTTAAGGCAAACATAACAACACAGCAAAATATTAAAAAATGCTTAAGATATGATAAACGCTGCAAAAATCCGAAGGTATCCGGGCGAGAACCTGGCTCTTAAGTTAGTCATCGCATAAGCTCAAATCCCTTAAAGGGATGTTGATATAAATATATTCTATGGACATTTTTGTGCCCCTTGGAGCAATCGGCCCATCTCAAAAAGCTACTGCCGTGTCACCATGCCACTGCATCTATTTGTTAGTTGATGGGCAAAGATATTCGCCGCCGCCGTTTTTAGAAAGCATGACCACTCTTTTTCCCTTGACATTTTCCTCTGATGATGTGTGAAACAGACATTTTTGATCTTTGACCTTAACATGGGAGCAGACCTTTCCTGCTTGTCTTCCAAATATTGCTTTAAAGGCCACTGAGTTATCGTGCATTACGGGCGGTGAAATAGATTTGTATTCGTGTGTTTTGATTGGTCGAATACCACATACATCAGGTTACGTAGATGAGCAAATCAGTAAACGTCTTGGATCAAATTACTGTATGCTGGAATAAAATGTACGCCACCATGATAATATCAGGACAAATGGCCTTTAACGACGTGGATAAAGGTACGAGTCTTGGCATGTTGTGAGGGCGTGCACTCCATTTAGTTTGCGTTCTGCTGGTTCCCAATCGCATTGGTCAAGGGTCCCTATACGGTATACCGCGTGGAATCCAATCTCAACTAAAATTATAATTAAGCTGTTTAAGGTGGAATTGAAATCATTAGATTAATTCTGGTTGACAGGTAGTCAATTCAACAGGTAGCAAGGCCGTAACTATTGGAAGATAGCTATTATGATTTTTGTTTTTTAGTTTCTTGAAAAAATGGGCAGCCTGGTGCTGAGTCAGTGGGCACCCACAGGGTTCCCTTTAGACAGGGTGCCCCGGTCCTGTCCGGAAAGGACCGCGGAATTATGTCACTGGGTGCGTTGTCAGCCTTGGCTCTAACAAGAAAACCATTCACTTAGGTCAAGGAAGGTGATCAGGGCTCGGTTATCTGAATTTGTGATCAGTAAACGGTCTGAAGGTAGCCATCTAAACATTGCAATTTTCAAAATAATTCTCGTCTCCCATTTGACAAAAAAGCTTGCGCTTTACTTGCGCAACGTATGACATTAGGCCAACAGGTCGCTTGGATCTTCTGATCATGTTATTTTGGGTGCAGATCACTTTCAACACATATGACTCAACAAGGTGGCAATGTGGAAGTAAAGGTGAACAATACTTAACAACTTAAAGAAAACAACAAGACAAAGGAATTTCTTAATGATAAAAAAGCTTCATTTTGAGGCTTTACTATTCAGTAATCGTTACTTTCATTTTGAGATGTTGATGAATAATACAATATTTGATAATTAATATAATTTTTGATGATTCATATAATATTTTATGAATAATACAATATTTTATGAATAATGCAATATTTGCAAGTCTTTTTCTTTTGTTCCAATCAAATTTTTGAAATTATTTTGTGTTGTTAAAGGACGCACAAATCCAGAGACAGTCATACTGTACTGATCATGCTGCTGAAAGATGCAAGTTTTAATTAAGTACCAACAAGTAAGTAAGTAACTAGCATCTCAATTGCACAGCATGACGGTTGCTATTTTGTTCAATATTGCATCGGAATTTTGTGTACATTGACCATTTTAACTCAGCAAAGTTACAATTCCTTTTTTGTTTTTAACGAATTTTGTAACAAAAATGTTTTGTACAAAATGTTATTGAGTGACCCAAATTGCATAAAGAACACATTTTAGTCCCAGTAATATATCCATATCAAAATATCCATATAAAAAACGCCCCCTCCCCATATCCCTCCCCATTTCAAATCCTGATACTTGCCGTACGTGTGCATCACTCGGAATATCGTGAAATGACATTATATTTTACTATCCGTAGACATGGTAGATATTACAACACCTGATGCCTTCGTAATCAAAAGAGACAGGAGAATGGCATATCCGCTCTAACACAATTATCTCCGTCAATATCATAGTAAACAGGTAAATATTGATTCTCCGTCACTATCATAGTAAACAGGTAACTAATGATACAAAGTCACTATCATAGTAAACAGGTAACTAATGATACAAAGTCACTATCATAGTAAACAGGTAAATAATGATTCAAAGTCACTATCATAGTAAACAGGTAAATCATGATTCTCCGTCACTATCATAGTAAACAGGTAACTAATGATTCTCCGTCACTATCATAGTAAACAGGTAAATAATGATTCTCCGTCACTATCATAGTAAACAGGTAAATATTGATTCTCCGTCACTATCATAGTAAACAGGTAAATAATGATTCTCCGTCACTATTATAGTAAACAGGTAAATCATGATTCTCCGTCACTATCATAGTAAACAGGTAACTAATGATACAAAGTCACTATCATAGTAAACAGGTAACTAATGACACAAAGTCACTATCATAGTAAACAGGTAAATGATGATTCTCCGTCACTATCATAGTAAACAGGTAAATATTGATTCTCCGTCACTATCATAGTAAACAGGTAAATCATGATTCTCCGTCACTATTATAGTAAACAGGTAACTAATGATACAAAGTCACTATCATAGTAAACAGGTAACTAATGATACAAAGTCACTATCATAGTAAACAGGTAAATGATGATTCTCCGTCACTATCATAGTAAACAGGTAAATATTGATTCTCCGTCACTATCATAGTAAACAGGTAAATGATGATTCTCCGTCACTATCATAGTAAACAGGTAAATATTGATTCTCCGTCACTATCATAGTAAACAGGTAAATAATGATTCTCCGTCACTATCATAGTAAACAGGTAAATCATGATTCTCCGTCACTATCATAGTAAACAGGTAAATATTGATTCTCCGTCACTATCATAGTAAACAGGTAAATCATGATTCTCCGTCACTATTATAGTAAACAGGTAACTAATGATACAAAGTCACTATCATAGTAAACAGGTAACTAATGATACAAAGTCACTATCATAGTAAACAGGTAAATATTGATTCTCCGTCACTATCATAGTAAACAGGTAACTAATGATACAAAGTCACTATCATAGTAAACAGGTAACTAATGATACAAAGTCACTATCATAGTAAACAGGTAAATCATGATTCTCCGTCACTATCATAGTAAACCGGTAAATAATGATTCTCCGTCACTATAATAGTAAACAGGTAACTAATGATACAAAGTCACTATCATAGTAAACAGGTAACTAATGATACAAAGTCACTATTATAGTAAACAGGTAAATATTGATTCTCCGTCACTATCATAGTAAACCGGTAAATAATGATTCTCCGTCACTATTATAGTAAACAGGTAAATCATGATTCTCCGTCACTATTATAGTAAACAGGTAAATATTGATTCTCCGTCACTATCATAGTAAACAGGTAAATCATGATTCTCCGTCACTATTATAGTAAACAGGTAAATCATGATTCTCCGTCACTATCATAGTAAACAGGTAAATATTGATTCTCCGTCACTATCATAGTAAACAGGTAAATATTGATTCTCCGTCACTATCATAGTAAACAGGTAAATATTGATACAAAGTCACTATCATAGTAAACAGGTAAATATTGATTCTCCGTCACTATCATAGTAAACAGGTAAATATTGATTCTCCG
The DNA here is from genome assembly GCA_020152595.1 of Chiridota heheva. Lineage (NCBI taxonomy): Eukaryota > Metazoa > Echinodermata > Holothuroidea > Apodida > Chiridotidae > Chiridota > Chiridota heheva. The sequence continues at coordinate 3,513 of JAIGNY010001162.1, read as the reverse complement.
TCACTATCATAGTAAACAGGTAAATATTGATTCTCCGTCACTATCATAGTAAACAGGTAAATATTGATTCTCCGTCACTATTATAGTAAACAGGTAACTATTGATTCTCCGTCACTATCATAGTAAACAGGTAAATAATGATTCTCCGTCACTATTATAGTAAACAGGTAAATATTGATTCTCCGTCACTATTATAGTAAACAGGTAAATATTGATTCTCCGTCACTATCATAGTAAACAGGTAAATATTGATTCTCCGTCACTATCATAGTAAACAGGTAAATCATGATTCTCCGTCACTATTATAGTAAACAGGTAAATCATGATTCTCCGTCACTATCATAGTAAACAGGTAAATAATGATTCTCCGTCACTATCATAGTAAACAGGTAAATATTGATTCTCCGTCACTATCATAGTAAACAGGTAAATATTGATACAAAGTCACTATCATAGTAAACAGGTAAATATTGATTCTCCGTCACTATCATAGTAAACAGGTAAATATTGATTCTCCGTCACTATCATAGTAAACAGGTAAATATTGATTCTCCGTCACTATCATAGTAAACAGGTAAATATTGATTCTCCGTCACTATTATAGTAAACAGGTAACTATTGATTCTCCGTCACTATCATAGTAAACAGGTAAATAATGATTCTCCGTCACTATTATAGTAAACAGGTAAATATTGATTCTCCGTCACTATCATAGTAAACAGGTAAATATTGATTCTCCGTCACTATCATAGTAAACAGGTAAATATTGATTCTCCGTCACTATCATAGTAAACAGGTCAATATTGATTCTCCGTCACTATTATAGTAAACAGGTAAATCATGATTCTCCGTCACTATCATAGTAAACAGGTAAATATTGATTCTCCGTCACTATCATAGTAAACAGGTAAATATTGATTCTCCGTCACTATCATAGTAAACAGGTAAATATTGATTCTCCGTCACTATCATAGTAAACAGGTAAATATTGATTCTCCGTCACTATCATAGTAAACAGGTAAATCATGATTCTCCGTCACTATCATAGTAAACAGGTAAATCATGATTCTCCGTCACTATCATAGTAAACAGGTAACTAATGATTCTCCGTCACTATCATAGTAAACAGGTAAATAATGATTCTCCGTCACTATTATAGTAAACAGGTAAATATTGATTCTCCGTCACTATCATAGTAAACAGGTAAATATTGATTCTCCGTCACTATCATAGTAAACAGGTAAATCATGATTCTCCGTCACTATTATAGTAAACAGGTAAATCATGATTCTCCGTCACTATCATAGTAAACAGGTAAATATTGATTCTCCGTCACTATCATAGTAAACAGGTAAATATTGATTCTCCGTCACTATCATAGTAAACAGGTAACTAATGATACAAAGTCACTATCATAGTAAACAGGTAAATATTGATTCTCCGTCACTATCATAGTAAACAGGTAAATATTGATTCTCCGTCACTATTATAGTAAACAGGTAAATATTGATTCTCCGTCACTATTATAGTAAACAGGTAAATATTGATTCTCCGTCACTATCATAGTAAACAGGTAAATATTGATTCTCCGTCACTATCATAGTAAACAGGTAAATATTGATTCTCCGTCACTATCATAGTAAACAGGTAAATATTGATTCTCCGTCACTATCATAGTAAACAGGTAAATCATGATTCTCCGTCACTATCATAGTAAACAGGTAACTAATGATTCTCCGTCACTATCATAGTAAACAGGTAAATAATGATTCTCCGTCACTATTATAGTAAACAGGTAAATATTGATTCTCCGTCACTATCATAGTAAAACAGGTAAATATTGATTCTCCGTCACTATCATAGTAAACAGGTAAATAATGATTCTCCGTCACTATCACAGTAAACAGGTAAATATTGATTCTCCGTCACTATCATAGTAAACAGGTAACTAATGATTCTCCGTCACTATCATAGTAAACAGGTAAATAATGATTCTCCGTCACTATCATAGTAAACAGGTAAATATTGATTCTCCGTCACTATCATAGTAAACAGGTAAATAATGATTCTCCGTCACTATCATAGTAAACAGGTAACTAATGATTCTCCGTCACTATCATAGTAAACAGGTAAATATTGATTCTCCGTCACTATTATAGTAAACAGGTAAATATTGATTCTCCGTCACTATCATAGTAAACAGGTAAATATTGATTCTCCGTCACTATCATAGTAAACAGGTAAATCATGATTCTCCGTCACTATCATAGTAAACAGGTAAATATTGATTCTCCGTCACTATTATAGTAAACAGGTAAATATTGATTCTCCGTCACTATCATAGTAAACAGGTAAATATTGATTCTCCGTCACTATCATAGTAAACAGGTAACTCATGATTCTCCGTCACTATCATAGTAAACAGGTAAATAATGATTCTCCGTCACTATCATAGTAAACAGGTAAATATTGATTCTCCGTCACTATCATAGTAAACCGGTAAATAATGATACAAAGTCACTATCATAGTAAACAGGTAAATAATGATTCTCCGTCACTATCATAGTAAACAGGTAAATATTGATTCTCCATCACTATCATAGTAAACCGGTAAATAATGATACAAAGTCACTATCATAGTAAACAGGTAAATATTGATTCTCCGTCACTATCATAGTAAACAGGTAAATATTGATTCTCCGTCACTATCATAGTAAACAGGTAAATATTGATTCTCCGTAACTATTATAGTAAACAGGTAAATATTGATTCTCCGTAACTATTATAGTAAACAGGTAAATAATGATACAAAGTCACTATCATAGTAAACAGGTAAATCATGATTCTCCGTCACTATCATAGTAAACCGGTAAATAATGATTCTCTGTCACTATCATAGTAAACAGGTAAATAATGATAGAAAGTAAGTCATTTTTGCTGCTAAAAGTATATTAGAGAATTAACTCTACGTAACATGAAAAGGCGGAAGTCAAAGAGAAGTCTCTTCTTCGGAGAAAAAAAAACGTGTAGATTGATCAGATATCCGGCTGAGGATGTGCAGATTTATCAGATATCCGCTGAGGATGTGTAGATTTATCAGATATCCGCTGAGGATGTGTAGATTTATCAGATATTCGCTGAGGATGTGTAGATTCATCAGATATCCGAATGATGATGTGTAGATTCATCAGATACCCGGCTGAGGATGTAATAACAATGACTGATCCCAACATAGGCCAAACATCGGGGAGATGTGAGAACATCATAATTTCAAAAACATAGGAAAACATAATCGTATTCAGGAGAATAACACTCACAGGGAAACTTTCTGTTGTTTGGAGAGCTAGCCAACCAAAAAGAGAGGCTGCATATGCGCAGACTCCTACGAGCAGTATAAAAACGACACTCCAGTTGAGATCCGGCACAGTCCAGTTTTAAGAAACGGGACAAAATATTGATGAAAGAACGAAACCAACAAAGAATAGTGTAGCATAGCTAAATGAGCGTCGAAGT
>JAIGNY010001161.1:22500-25000 GCA_020152595.1 Chiridota heheva | reverse complement strand
TTTTTTACATAATCTAAACTTTATTTTTCATATTATATTTCAAACCTGTTCAAATCTTTTCGCATGCAAACGTCTTTTGAAAACTGTTTCGCTGATTGAAGATACTATTCTCAAGAAAACAGAGACTGGAATTACTTTGATGTTGATATGTGACAACCCAATAAGTTTTCTGGGTTATTTACCAAATTTATCCGCAAAATTCGACGTACATTTTCTTGTTAAACAGTTTAAAAACCATCATTTTTTTTCGAGAATAGAACAATTCTTAATTTGTTTTGATTATGTAGAACCTACTCATCAAAAATGAGATTATAATTATGAGGAGAGAACAAGCTTTGAACTTCTTGGTTGTTTACTTATCTAAGAAAATAGTAAAGGAAATATATCGTTCCATAATTACATTTAGAAGTGAACGTCGCCGTTCTTGCAAAGTCCAGTTTTCAATTTGTCCTATTGATTGCAAGCAATCTGCGATATTATCCAGTTATCAATCACACATCCGCCGGATCGATCATACGGGCCAATATTTGTTATCGAAAAGATGACAGATTTCTCGCAATTCATAGGGAAAATGAAAACCGGAAGTGACGTTCCCAGCACCGCGACGTTCACTTCTAAATTTATTTGTAGGACGATAACTTTCCTTTAGAATGTTGAGATTGATTTTCTTGTCCAATTTCACTTATAAAAAAGAGTCAAACTCTAAAAATAGAATAGTTATTGAATTGAATCGTTTGTCCTTTGTTTTACATCAGGCTTACGATTCACATATAAACAGATCAATGTAAATAAAGATTTGTTTTTAATGAAACAAAATGTGAAGTCTTAAATATTTCGCTAATCTAACGTTTCTCAGTAAATTTGAAGAGGAAACATTTATTTGAGATGCCGTTGTATCTATAATCTCTTCATCATTCGCATGGTGATTGTAATGTTGACGTTGTTGACCTGATATCTTAGAATAACTTATCAAAAAGAGAGTACAATTCTTAGAAGTGAACAATCTTTGATTTATTTACCTATTTTGTACACTAGGCTTTGATTCATACATCTTTAATGTGAATAAATATTTTAACATTGAAATCGATGGTAAGTCTCTAAATTATTAGCTACTTTAATGGGCTATTTTTGCGATTCTCAGTAAATATTATAACACTTTGAATTTACGTAACTTTTCATTATTAAAGATGTGGTTGGGTTTTCTGTTTGTTACCAATTTAAAAAGAATCGTAAAATCTGTATTCCATTTTCAAGTTATCAAGTTCCCAGAAAACACAAAACGTTTTTAAACATATTGTGTTATAATGTTTTAATAATATTAAAATGTGGTGTCACTCACAAAAACATTATTATAACATTAAACAAAATAATATTTTGTTTTTAAATTATGTTTATAAAAACATTTTTATGAGACCACAAAATGATATTATAAAAACATTTTGAATTTTTGTTTATGATGTTTTAAAACATTATTGTGTTTACTGGGTCTGAAGTTGTAACATGGACGCCGCCATTTTGTCTAATTTTGTGTTAAAATCATACCAGTGGTGACATTCTTTGCCCTCTATGTGCTAGCACACTCAATGTATTTCTTTAGAATTCTCTTGGAAATTTTCTTTCCAAAATGCTTTGACATGAAGTTCTAAGGACTTGAATCATTAATATCATATACAAATAAAAATGCATAGACCCATGCAGACAAAAATTACTTCTAGACTTCGAAATTTTAAGAATTAAGATTATAAAGAAAAGCATTAATATTCTAATCTGTACTGGGTGTATGACATCATGCTTTAGAGGGCATATGAACAAAATGGCCACTCCTGCGTAATATCATTTTGACAGATTTAATGTTTTAATGAATTATATAATATAGGCTAAATTGTTTTGTACAATGTACTTTTAGATGATTTATAATTATTATTAATATTATCATACTAAATGTAGAAAAAGTACGATACAAGTACGATCAGTTTTAATTCGGCATTCGAATTTTGTGATAACTGGTTGGACAGCTCAATTTTTTTTATATTTTATAGTTTTTAGTCACTGAAATCAATATTGAAGTCTATTATGCTAAAATTATATTAGAAGCATGACAAAGATTAACAAACGTTTGGTGAGAATCTGCTGCACCATTTTAAAGCATTACGATAGACATTTAAACGCAATGCAAGTAAGCAAAAGGAAATTGTCGCCATCTTCGTGTTGGCGGGTTTACAAAGCTACATTAGATTTCCTGCAATAAAATCCATACAGTGGACAAACCCAAGCATCTGTGTGTACTTCCTTTATCTATGTACATGCTATCATACATAGAACATGTCCTCCACTGGATGAAATGTAATGGCTGGTCAGTTGTATTACACGACACCTTCTGTTGTATGCTTGCACCTGCTTTCTTGCAGTGGTGTAAAGGAAATATACTGAGGTAATAAAAAGGTACTGATGCCATTTGATTTCTGAATTCTTTAAATAATCAGCATTTTCTATTAGGAAC
>JAIGNY010001161.1:0-17500 GCA_020152595.1 Chiridota heheva | reverse complement strand
ACTAATATTCTGATAATGTATATTATTTCCGTGCAAAACAGCGATTGTTTTAAATAATTTTCTGCTCCGCGCAAGTTGAGTAAGGATTTGATTCACGCGCTTGCAAAATGTTGTGCAAAATCGTAATTTTGATATTTTTCGGCTTCATTTTTTCTGTTGGTGAGTAGACAATTTTTGTCTTAAATCTGAATGTAACGATTATTTTGTTTAGTTATTTTCTTCTTAAACTTCAGAGTAGACCAGGAAAGAAAACAGTAACATTTAAATAAAATTATGTTAAAAAAGTAGCTAGCAAAATATCACCATTATTTGATTCCTCAAGCTATATAATATGTCCACGTTGTATAAGCTTTGTCTGATTTCCTCTGTTAATCCGTTGATTTCGTCGTTTGTTATAAAGGGCACTCTGACAGTCTGACCGCAATATTTAAGGAAATACTTTACCAAATTTGAAATCTTAATTTATCTGAAAACCTTTTTTGATCTGAATTTTGTTTTTGTTAATAAACTAACGAATAATCAGTATAATTGAAAACCACCATTTCCGGAAACGTTTAAAGGAATCATTTGAAAGCCACCATGTACAACTTAACTTCTTTTATAAGTTAAAACCATAATTTAAACATAAACAATTGCTGCGTAAATAATATGCATTACTTTTTTGTATTGGGCTCGGAAGTTTTTCTTTTCGAAACACGATCTCCTCTTTAGCTATAACCAGCGCATCTAACCTTTGTATAACGATCGCATTAAAATTGGAATACCCTTTTCGTTTCACAAGTACATCATTTAATTGATTGATGTAAACACGAAGACTACATTTCCAAGCTGATTCCTTTGTATTTAAACTTAGATTTGTTTAACTATAATAGTGCATCCTTTTCATATCCTTTGTTGACCTACAAAATCTTTGTATAGGCTGTTGTTAAACTAATCTTAATCGTGCATAGCTCCTTGTGTTGTATAAAGTACCCATTCATGTTTTCCTGTTAGCCACTGTTCATCACTCTTTATATTTCAGTAAGAATATTTAAAGCGTCGATTTCACAAGATTCTTTTTCTTCTTCTAAATTGTCATATTTATGGCTATATGGCTATGTACTTTATACACACATATATATATATATATATATATATATATATATATATATATATATTATATATATATATATATATATATATATATATATATATATATATATATATATATTTATATATATATATATATATATATATTCATATATATATATATATATATATATATATATATATATATATATATATATATATATATATATTTATATATGTGTGTATATATATATATATATATATATATATATATATATATATATATATATAAATATATATATATATATATATATATATATATATATATATATATATATATATATATATATATATATATATATATATATATATATATATAGATACCATACGTGAAATCTAAAAGCACAAACATTGAGATGAGATGTATGTTACTTCTTGTAAACTCACTGCAAAGTTTGTCACACAGAGGTATGAGTGTGGTGATTAAAGTATGTGTTTGCTAGGAACGAGATGCCTGTGGGACCTTATTTGTAACACATAACTTTGGTAACCTAGGGTGCGAGATCGGTCTGCTATTAAATTGGGCTTAGCTATGTGCACATAATGAAGAATGCATATTCTGGGAAAAACCTTAGTTTAAGGCCTATTCATATTAACAATTAGTAATGCAATGGGGCCCGCCATGCACACATAATGCATCTGAGAGAATGCATTTAAGCGGCAATAGGTTCGTTAAGCAAAATTCGTTCTTACGTCTGAAAGTGTATACAATAAACATTTCATCTTCCCAATCATTTTTAAAAGGGTCTTAACTAGAGAATACCACGTACTTGCTATCTAAAAATTGCATTGTGGATCATCATTTATACTTTCTTGTTTACTTTTCAAAAGTAAGATAAAATAAAGCATTCCTACATACAGATGTATCAGCAAAACGTATTCGTGGTACACTTTCGCAAAAGCAAGTGGTAATAATTCCTTTGTGAAGATATTTTTTTTTTAAATTATTTAAACTGAAGATTGTGAATATCGGAAAATTGGTAAAATGAGAATCGACCGTGTTCAAAACTGTTCAAGAATTTGCAGTATATACCTGTCATTAATCATTTATCTGTGAACGTATAGACTAATTTGAATAATGTCACACGGCCGTGATTCACGTGTCCATAATGGATCAATCGTATACTGCAGGAATCAGCAGCTTAATCGCATATAATGTTATCAAAGTTGATCGTATTAGAATATTGTAGGAAACCTGTTATTTCCGTATGTGAGATTAATTAACAAAATGTGTACTTTAATTAATTCCTAAATTCATGTATGAAATTGATTTCGCTTCATACAGACGTATTTTTTCAAGTTTGAACCTTTTCCTTCAGTCTAGACATAGCAGTTGATATTAATCTATTCTATATATGTTGTGATTCTTGTGACAAATGAAATTAATGTATTCTATCGTGTTCATGACCTTTGAAATGGCAAGGGGATGTTATACATCATAAGGAAGGCTATGAGGGACATGAAGTTACAAGACAAATGAGCAACAATTATGTAAGGGACAATTGGAAACATTAGAAATTAGCGACAAGGAATATAATTGAAATGGGTAACAGTAATAAATAAGTAAACAGTATCTGAGTATAAGGAATAAGTTAAGTTTCACCCTATATAAGAGAGAAGGTATTTAATGCACTAGGTCAGTTCAATGTTGTCAGTTCTCAGCTCAGTACTGGTCAGTTCTCATCAGTTGTTAGTACTTCTATGGCCTCTGTAGCTGTCAAGCAGTACATTATCACCCCTGTACATAATTGTGTATAGAGTAGAAATAGAGAGAAAGAAGTACATGAAGTACACTTGCTTTGCGTTTCATTTACAACTTTAATCATAAAACGAACCCATCCAGCTCTCACTACAATTGGTGTCAACGGTGGGATTTGATTTTGTGAATTCCTTTGATGGATTCTTGCAGTACACAACATGGCCGAAGGAGAAAAAAAGACTATTCAACCCGATGGGAAGATTTACTGACTGGTAAATCAACTCATCAGCAACGCCAGTTCGCCATGAATCTCCACTGATTGACGTTGAAGATATTTAGATGCACCAACAGGTACAGCTCCAGCTGCACCACCAACATTAAATTATCCAGCTATACCACCAGCATCGTCCCATCCAGCTGCATCAGAAACAGCAGATCATCGAGCTATACCATCGACAACATCACATCAAGCTGCGCCACCAACATCAAATAATCCGACTATGCAACCAACAGCATCACATCCAGCAACACGACCAAGAGATAGGCAGCAAGAACAAGCCACATAATGTATAGAGAGATTGCAGCCATATCTTGCAGACAGTCAATTACCGCGAAATAAATGACGTTACTAGTATACATCGGACTAACTTGTGACGGGTCATTCTTGAGAAAACATACATTTTGATCAAAGTGTTTAGCTTTTTTCATGGTTTGTCTGTACTTTAAAGCTGTTTCACTATTTGTTCTTTGTCATGTCTTTACCTAACTAAAGCATATGAGTGCCACACTATTCTGAAGTGAAACAATAGTGTAACGGTCAGTAAATCAGCAACGCTAGTCAAGGAGTTTCGTTTAAATGACCATAGCAATATTTATTCAAAAAAGTTTAAATATTTTTCCCTTAAATTTGACGAAAAATATAGAGTTAAATGAAATCTTAAATTTTGTATTGACTGTTTTATCTCATGCATTGTATTCTCTTCTTTTGAAACGAATGAATAAAATCCAAACCACCATTATGAATGAGATGAAAAACACCATTACTGCGAAAAACTTTCTTTAATTTTGTATATTTGTTAAACACTACCGTATCAAACAATATGACCGAACGTTTATTACCATACTCATCTGCTAGTGACAAATTGAAAGGGTACTAGGTGAATCTATTTTAATTGTACTGAAAACCACAAAACAGCTCAAGAGAAGACCTGAATTATGATCTGAAACTGGAACCTTTAGTTGGACATTTGATCCTTTCTTCAAAAGCTTCTAACAATAAAAGACTTCTAAATTGCTTTGACTCTCGAAAATATATGAAAATGAATACTTTCATCCATCAATCAAATAACATTCTAATATTTCTCCCAAATTATATATTATTGTTAAGCCATTTCATATTTTTTACTCACACTTTTTTAAACTAAAGGGATAATTTTGTTCGCGTCATTTTCCTAAAAAGGGTTAAGACTAAAATATTAATGATAAGACTCAAATACTAAAAAGTACAGCTCAAATGCTGAAGTTATAAGATCTGGACACTAAAAGTATAACAATTTAGTATTTTTACACATCGTGCAGTAAATGACAATTAAAGACCCATTGGTTACGATCAATTAAAAATGGGAAATTAAATTCAACTATCCTCACCAACATAATTTAATATATAACTATGACAGAGCCCAAATTTTGGACGAGATTTTCAAGTGGTTATAGTTTTTAATGTGTTCTGTCCTGCTTTATACAGTTCGGGAGCAACCTAAAAAACTGGGTACTTTGAAATACCCAAAAAACTGGGTACTTTTATGTATTACGTCATTACATGAGCCTACACATTTGACTAGCCCACACTAAACATATGGGGTTTCTCATTTTCCGCTCCGGATTGTCCAAAATTCCACTGGATATCCTGAAATGTTGGAGACGGATAGTAAATAGAAATTAAAAACTTTTTGCCGTTGCTTTTTGAAATTCATCGTCGCCTTTTTGAGAAAATGAACAAAATAGACTGCCCATAATCTGTTTTATTTATTTTCTCAAAAAGACGACCGTGAATATCAAAAAGCAGCGGCAGAAAGTTTTGAATATCTGTTTACTATCCGTCTTCAAAATTTCAGGTTATCCATTGAAATTTTAGACAATCCGGAGCAGAAAATGAGAAACTCCATATGTTTAGTGTGGGCTAGTCTAATGTGTAGGCCCATGCAATGACGTAATACATAAAAGTACCCAATTTTTTGGGTATTTCAAAAAACCCAGTTTTTTGGGTTGCTCCCGAACTGTTATATGATTTGGCAATCTAAACGAATAAGTTACTACTTTCTATTTCAGATAATACTGCTTGTGAGTTTTTGTTAGGTAAATACGTCAATTTGTCTTTATCTTCATCTTGCGAATTTCCACCAATATTGAATACAATACAGTGCTGAACGTAGGAGATTTGTATGTGGTTAGATATAACACACATTCTGATTGGATGCTTTGTTACTAGCTGAGATACCAAATTATATCGCAGTTTGAAGTACTCTGTAAAGCCGTACCGCACAGTTATCAACCAGTGTCGAAACCATTATGCCTTCGAACGGAGCTCCAAAACACGTTGTTTAGCAACTAAGATATATTTTTATATTGTATCATTTACATTTTAAAATCTGTAATGTTATTTGGATATCGTAACGGAGATTTGGAAATATCTTTGCGTGCTTAATTACCTACTCGAAATAGTGGGTACATAATACGTTTTTTAAATCATAATATACACGTTCTTACAATGGAAGCACTGAAATCAAGTTTTGTGTTGCATTTCTTACATTTTGAAATCTCTTATTTTAATTACAATTGAAATGGAGATTTTGAGGTATTTTTGCACAGATTTGAAACATTTATACATTGTAAAACTAATATAGAAAGAAGACAAATATAAGACAGCTTTGGAATTTTTAAGACCTAAAAGAGAATGAAATACTACCATGAAATAATACATTTGTGCTGGTGTACCGTCTACCTTTAGAAGTCGATGATTAATGTTTCAATGACCTATACATATTTTCTGTGTTTTTTTTGTCAGGTAATGCACTTGATTTAATGTTGCTTGGAAAGAACAAAGCATTAGAATCACCGGAGGTGATCAATGAACTTGAATGGAAACAGTGCATAGCATTATGTTTGCAAAATTGCTCGTGCAAGTCACTCAATTTTAGACCTTCTCCGCCACTTTGTGAGATAAATTCGAAAACTGTCAAGGAAAGAAAGCTTCTGAATAGAAAGGGGTTCTTTTATTTTGAGAAAAATGGTAAGGCCTTTCATTTTCTATTTGCATTTTAGCTACTTGGTATTAATGCAATTATATCTGAAAAAATAGCGTCTTCTCATTAGTTGGAGCGCATCAGCTGACCGTGGGTATTTCAAAAATAATCGACCATTTTGTAAAATAAATCTCTATAATTAAACCCTGCATATTCCTATAAAAATAACCGTGTAACAATAATAAATGCACATATGAGGACATCTTAGCACCATTGTGTACACGTACTGCGGCTAATAAGAGCTATAGTGAAGATTATATCCAAATTGACACAATTCTTATGAATGGTATGTCTTCATGGCTTAATGTAATGTAATTGGTCAGCTCAAACATCTTATGCAAGTAACAGTAGAAAATAATTGAAAATATTCCATTTGAAAAAGCATTACTTCACAATGGATGGTAGATATACAAGTAGATACCAAAAACTGCCGTTAAGGCAAGCACGCGTTAAAACTAAACAACTTACAGTCGTCTAGTTCACTTCAATATTTAAGATATACAAAAAAAAGCATATGCTTAATTATACAACAATAAAGCATTTCATGGAGTTGTTGATCTCATCACCTTAAGCGTACAACGTAGAGGGGGGAAATAACAATCAGGGTCACTGTGACTTTTGATGGATTGCATTGCCCAGGCGAGCTCGAGTACAAACAGATGGTGAGACAAACTCGGCTATCTTTCTTTAGGCATGTTGAAGTGTTGTACTGCCCATGCAAGTACAAACAGACCTTTGAACTTTTGACCCAATAGTCTACGGGGACACAAATTCATAGACCAAGGTATAATGGTACAACATATGGTTGGTATAGATCTTGTACTATTTCAGCTGAAATTGCGTACAAATTAGTACATAATTACCCCCTAAAATCACATATTTGACCTCTGATCTCTAACCCTAATCACTGAAATTAACTTCTGAAATTGTTTACATTCATCACACTCTACTGTATGACACCATTCATGCTCACGTCACACTTACCATTCCATAACTATATGAGGAAATGGTGAAAAGGGTCAATAGCTCTGTGACTTTTGACTTTCTGACATCAGAATCTACAGGACACAAATTAATGTACCAAGCTGTCATGGTGCAACATAGAGTTCGTAAAGGTGTTGTACTTTTTGAGTTTTAAATGCTGCAAAAATGTATAAATTACTACATAATTACCACTAAAATCACATATTGTACCTTTGACGTCTGACGTCTGACCCTTGATCCTAATTACTGAAATACTTTCTGAAATTGTTCATACTGTATGACTCCGTGTTCTACTTCGGCTGCTTTGTTGTTCTGGCGTTGGCACGATCTTATGCTTTTGGACAAATATTTTTTTAAATGCCAAAAGAATTCATCTAACAGGGCCGCTGGAATAATTCTAAAACTGCGGATGCGTTGGGCCTAACATAATCTGGCTTTAAACAAATAGATAATTGTTTTAACAATTCCTTGTGAGTGCTTTCCTTCAAATTTAGGATACAAAAATGAAATGAAATATTGTAAGAATAGTGTAATATATCTAATTCTCTGCATGTTTTCTTCAAAAACACAAGAAATAATTGAATTTGAAGAATAAATTATAATAATATTATTTTTTATATTTGTAATAAATTATATATCAAGTGCTGTTATGGACGTTCGCAAACTTCAATTACAAGTGACATTGCTATTTTTTGAGATGGTTCTCTTCAAATGAAAATATCCATCCATATTGTAATACTGAATGACACTTGTGTATTACAATGATGGTAGATGTTATCAACAGGATACTGGTTTGATATTTCTTTCATTATGAAACAAGTACTTAAAGAAGATATGCACATGAAATTATTTTGAAAATGCTGCACAGAGGGTATTTTATGTGCCTGCGAAGTATATTTGTTCTCTTATTTTGTTCTCATTCTCAACCTAAACAGTATTTTTCACCTTCGATTTTCTTTCAATTTTAGTTATTATGTGCACTGTTATTCAGCCAAAAAAGATCAACGTTACAGTGCATTACACGAATCAACAGAGGGTTTTCGAAAGTAAAGCATTCTTGCAATGCTCACTTGGATTCATGCCTCAGACACCAAGTATTCAAACCTGCTCAGAACGTGGTTTGTGGGTCGGCGATGATGAGCCAGATTGTCATGGTTTGGCATTTTGCATTTTTGTTCAATTAAATGATAGAGTAAATTAATGTTGTTTTTTAGATACTAGCTTAGGAAGTCACAATCACACACCTACATACTCACATGTGCTTGCCCCTTCAAAGAAACCAAAAGGGACATTTATAAGGTGAAATGCTAAAATATGTTTATAATTGTGGCAACATAGATTTTATTAATGTATTTTAAATCTGGGCTCAGCTATGTTTGCCATAAATATTTTTAAATACCAATTACTGTTGATTGATAGCTTTATTTCAAGGAAAAAAGAAGGTGTTTTAAAGTGATTAAATAATAATTTTCTACAATTGACCTGAATCAGAGGTTAATCCAACTTTTAGGATTTGGGGTCAGAAGGGCAAGATCTTTTGTCAAAATATGAGTTTATTTAATTTTTTGAGGGCTACAGTTAAGTAACTGAAGAGCCGAAAAAATAACTATCTGTATTCCTTGTTATTTTTTAGGGTGATTTTATGTGAGAAAGGCGCTACGCAGCTGACGCTTGCAAAACTCGTAAAATCCTATCGCTTTTGCCTTGTAGTTTCTATATACAGATTTCAGCGATCAACCATATTTGCCTTAAATATTAAAAACAAATACCAATTACAGTTGATTGAACAAACTTGATCCTTTTCGACCATTATCAAAATGAATTTGTGATTTACACAGCTAAGACGATAGTGTCAGTAAGTTATGATGCCAAGTGAATAAAACACGATTCTTTATATTATGGTTTCAAGTTTCTATTTAGTTTATTAGACTACAATGTGACGCACACACAATTTTCTTATATGAAATATGATTATATGTTTTGTTAGGGAAATTTCATATATATATATACATACTTATATATATATATATATATATATATATATATATATATATATATATATATATATATATATATATATATATATATATATATATATATATATATATATATATATATATATATATATAAAACAAGATAGGTCAATATTCATATTAGCTATTTTTTGTTATTTGTTTTTATGATCATTTTACATTGCTACAATTCCCACACTAATTTGCAATTGTATGGAATTAAAATGATATTACTTTTACCCTAGCTTTAGCTGATTTTATTTTACGTTTTTGAATCAATTCAGGCTACCGTGTCTATGATAGTTCCTAATTAAGCAGCACTGAAAATGTATAATTACATACACCAATGATGCTAATGCTGCTGCTGATGCTGCTGCTGATGCTGCGGCTGATGCTGATGCTGCTGCTGCTACTGATGATGCTGATCTTAATGCTGCTGCTGATGCTGCGGCTGATGCTGATGCTGCTGCTGCTGTTGATGATGATGCTGATGCTGATACTGCTGCTGCTGCTGATGATGATGATGCTGCTGATGCTGCTAATGCTGATGCTGATGTTGCTGCTGATGCTGATGATGATGATGCTGATGTTGATGCTGGTGCTGATGCTGCGGCTGATGCTGGTGCTGCTGCTGCTGCTGCTGATGCTGATGCTGATGCTGCTGCTGCTGATGATGATGATGATTATGATGCTGATGCTGCGGCTGATGCTGCTGCTGCTGCTGCTGATGATGATGATGATGATGATGATTATTATGATGCTGATGCTGCTGCTGATGATGATGATGATTAGTATGATGCTGATGTTGCTAATACTGATGCTGATGCTGCTTCTGATGCTGATGCTGATTCTGATATTGATGCTGGTGCTGATGATGATGCTGATGCCTATGGTGATGCTGATGCTGAGGCGGATGCTGATTCTGATATTGATGCTGGTGCTGATGATGATGCTGATGCCTATGGGGATGCTGATGCTGAGGCGGATGCTGATTCTGATATTGATGCTGCTGCTGATGATGATGCTGATGCCTATGGTGATGCTGATGCTGATGCTGATGCTGATTCTGATATTGATGCTGGTGCTGATGATGATGCTGATGCATATGGTGATGCTGATGCTGAGGCGGATGCTGCATAGACTTTTTTAGCCGAACGTGACTTCTTCAGTACTTTGATCAATCAAATGCTGGGGAACAGATCGTTTGTTTTTCGTATTCCTTCTCCATAATTTTATGAATATCGGCTGAAATATGTGACACTTAGGTTGTTACTTTTACAATTAAGAATATAATACTTGTTAAGTCCATAATTTCTTGGTACTCTCTTTTGCAATGAAACATATTTTTCGTACGTTGTTATGAAAATATATAGTTGAAACTGAGCCGTAATAACCTTCCGTATTGGTGTCTAACGACCTTATATAGGCAGTACAATACGCCGAACAAGTTTGTTATATTTCCACGTTCCCAATTAGAACAACATTATATTTTGAAGAAATTGGTATGGTCTGGCCAAGACTTATAACAATGAGCATTTGGCTGGGAATTGGTTCTCTTACGATTTTGAATGACAGGAATAAATTTCACTGTGTACTCCTGTTTGAATCACTTTTGTCTAGCTTATTGCTTAACATGATGTATTATATTATCTGACAACGATTGTAATCAAAGTTTTAATCTTATATTAATCATTTATTAGTGTTAGAATATCTCTCTTTATTCTCCATTCTAATTTTAGTTGTTCAATGCTCCGAGATTAAGCCTGATAATAACCTTGTGTTGGTAAACTACTCTGATATGAGCAGAAATGTTGATAGCACAGCTACACTTCACTGCAAAGTTGGATACGAGGCAAATCTTGCGGTCATCAAAACCTGCTTTCCAGATGGATCTTGGGTTGGGAATGGAGCGCCAGAGTGCAAAGGTGTTCAAGATTATCATAATGTTGTCAAAACAATTTGTTTCTTGTCCAGTTATTCTTTTGTGTCCTATAATATAGATATCTATTACTGTGTTTGTAATTTGAGCCTTTCAATGCTCTGAAATTGAGCACGATAATGATCATGTGATGGTAAGCTACTCGGACACGAACAGAGGCGTTAATAGCACAGCTACATTCCAGTGCGAAGATAGATATGTGGCAAGTCGTGAAATCATTAAAACCTGCTCTCTAAGTGGTTTGTAGATAGGAGACGGAAAACCAGAGTGCAAAGGTATTTCACAGAGCGTTTGCACATTTGGTACCAAACTTAAAACTTGAATATCTCCTTAATGGAATAAGATTTTTGAATGCTTTCTTCACTATTTTGTTTCTTTTGAAGTCCTCTTTCATATAAGATAGACATAATTGATCACTGAACTAATCCTTAAAACTCTTTAATTTTCGAGAAATTTCGGGACATTTTCTCTGATTTGTGAGTAATTTTCTTTAATGATCTTTTGTTTTCAAAAAATGTTGCCGATTTTTTTTTTTTAAGTTTTAGAAGTTTTCCGCACGTTTTTTTTTTTTTCTTTTCAGTCTGTTAAATATTTTTACAAACCATGCATGGGATCTTGGCTAAACAATTTAGGAGAGTTTATAAAAAAAAAATATTTCTATATTTATTTAAAATATTATTGAAAATATAGTACAAATATGAAAATGGGGGCTGACCCCTCTCCCAACCACACTTTTGTGCCTCACGCTTATTGACCTATGCCCTCAGTTTTCTGGCCACCAGCTCCATTAACTAATACATTCTTTTTTTTCCCAATTTAAAGGTTACCTAGGCCTATACTGTACAATTGAAAATGGTCAATTTTTAAATGGTCCCACATAACTTCCAAATGGAAATAACATTTAATGGAAATAACAGGAAATCATGATTTCCAATCGGGAGAAAATTTCCAGTCTATCTTAACTGGTTTTAACAGGGATTTGTATACGTCCTTGATGGAAACAATAAAAGCCTGTTGATTCCAGTTAAGCCTAACTGGTTTTAATAGGGACTTGTAAAGGTCCCTGTTGAAAACAATGCCTGCTGATTACAGTTAAGCCTAGCTGGTTTTAGCAGGTGATGTGTCTATTACCAATTGAAAGCAGTTACGACCTGTTAAAACAGTTTCACAGTTCAGACCAGTTTTTTTTTTCTGCTGGTGGACATATAAAACGCGCTGGTTGAAATAACCTGGCAAGACGAATTAATCTTTTAATATAAAATGTTATTTTGGAGACAAAATTACCATCCAAGTACTTCAAGTAATCTTAATCAGTGGATTTTAAACGTCTATCAGTGCAATTAACGGCAATGCAAGGTTCCGGCATAATTACTTACAAAAATGATATTATAACAACATGAAAACGTAGTTTAAGTTTGATAAAGTGTACAGGAGACGACAGTATTCCTCCCTACAAAATGGCGATATAAACAAAATCATGTAACCTCATGACGTCAGCTGAAACATCCTTATACCAGTTTTTAAAAAAGACCGTTACCAAACTATTATAGACCGCGCTTGAGTTCCAACCCTATGGGCTGTTGGGAAATTTGTGTTGGGCTGCATAGGAAAAACTTCCAATTTTGGAGATTTTGTTTCTTTCTTAAAGTACCTCCCACCCCTGGTCCTGAAGCTCTTAGATATTATAAGATAAATTCCTTTCACATCTGTTCCCAGCAATTTTTTTTTATTATGTTTGAGCAAGATAAAGATACAATTTGGACACTTCTTGATTACACCCAAGTTCCCTAAAAATCCAGTCGCTTATTTCTTGCAAACCTAAATTAAATCTTACATGTTTTAGACTTCATGGCCATAGATGGGGGAGTTTCTAAGAAAGAAACAATTTGTTTAACTTTTTCCTTTGCAGCTTAACGAGTGTCACAGTAAAAGTATGTCATACAGTATATAGGATTTAATGTGCCTATGCATACGCGGGAGAAGAAGAAGGGGGGGGGGGAATTACATGGGGAAAGTTGCATCTGAGTATATGGGGAAACAAAAAGTAAAAAGACTCTAAAAAAGCATAACAGCAGGGTCAAAAATCGGTGAAAATTCTTGCGTGAGGAGGGGCCCCAAAATGTGATTTTGCCCAGGTGTCTTGTGATTCTTTCGGCGACTCTGTGTATGGGGTTAATTATGTTATGAATGTGATGTGATTTTCGCCACTCACTTATTAACCCCCTTTCTTCTCTTTACCTTTCCAATCCACCAACACCTGCACACACATATACTTGACAAATATTGTTATGAACTGATACCGTTGTGGTTATAAATCTCGCCCATCCCCCACCTTTGCCCCACTCAAAATTTCTATTACAACATTTGGGTCACAACCTATAGCTGGCTAGCCTATTATATTGCCAACTTTTAAGCTAAAGGCAGTAAGGGGAGATACAATAATCCCCGCACTTTTTGCAGCAATGGTAAATTGTAAAGAGCATTACACTCTGAGCAGATCGATCATTTTTGGAATTATCAAAAGGTAGGCTATGACTGGGCGGATAACTCCAAATCTATATATAATTCTTTCATTTTCCATCCTAAAACTTTGTCAAATTTTAATTTGAATGGGTGTGTGGTAAGGACTCAAAAACTTTTGGTTAGGATATTTGTTGTATCTCTTCAACGAACACATTGTGATATACATTTTGAATAAAGATTTACAAAAGAAAATTTAAAGGTCGTCCCGCAATGCAGAATCAAATGTTTCACAAAAATTAAAAATCTACAATTTCAAATCTGCAAAAAATGATGCCCCTAAAAACGCTGTGAAATGGTAAATGTTTAGCTTATCTTGATGGCTTTTTTTTTGTTTCTTTTACTGTTTCATAGCGTGTAGTAAATTTTATAACAAATGAATTGTATACGTGTTGAGATACGTATACAAACCTAAATACTAAGCCGTACGTTTCACTTTATTTTGATGTACCAAAAAAGTAACAGGCAATTGTTATAGACCATTGCCTCTTAGCCATGGGGATATTATATCCCTCTTCCCTTACATGACTTACGCCCATGTATCCCATGATTCATAAACAACCGTTATCGTACGTAGGCTACAACTGTGTTTCCATGTGCACGTATATGTTTGCGTATGTGTTAGGGTATGTGCATGCGTATGCGTGGTCACCGTGTCTTTTTCCATATGTCCGTAATAACTGCGCGGAAGTCACACATAGAGTTGCTCAGCAGCGCAGAAAAATCATATCCCATCCGTCAGTATGTCATTATTACAACTGATTTTATGCAACAGGAAATAATGGGAAAAAATACCCTAAACTATTGTAAGGACCTCTTATTTGCCTTTCACATTCTTTGGTTTTCCGAATTATGATCAATACATGTACAAACCACGGGCGTCCCCTCCCCCCTCCCTATCACTTTTTGAGATGGGGGACACAATATCAAATGTCCTCCCAGTTTTTGCATATTCCAGTGTCTTCTGTACTTGATAATTTGATGCAAATATATCTTGCCGTATGTGACAAAATCGCGGGGTTCAGTCGGTCAACGAGGCTGTACAGAGATCCAAAATATGAAGTCATTGATTATATCTATGAAAGAATTATGACGTCATCACGACACGGTTTTTTTGGTATTCTACCGCACGCGCTGTCTATAAAACGTAGTGTTATACTATGTCTATGGCACGCGTACGGGCTATGTGCTCCATCGCACAAGTACGATCCAAGTGTAGTGTCTGAGTGATGACAACCGTCAACACGCATGTACTGGTTGCTACTCTAGCTGACTCAGTGACATACGTGTATAGCCGCGACAGAAAGATGGTAAGTTTGATATCATTTTTTGAAAATGTTAAATGTGATCAAGATCACCCCAAAACCAACAAAACACATAGCTTCCAGGAGCTTCACCCCTGAAGCCCACTAGGAGCCTTGGGCTCCTAGTGGTTCCGACATCGCTGGTTCACCAGTAAATATATGATATAAATATAAATGTTTAGAAATGCTCCACTGAAGTTGAGGGAGGGGAGCGTTATTGCTTTCAAAATTATAATACTGTCGTACATACTTTCAAAATCTGTCAGTCGAAAAAGGTGCCCATTAAATCCTGTGCTCCCAGATTCAAATACCTACCGCCACCCCTGAAATGGAATCAAAGACTTTTTGTCTGGTTCAGATCTTTATTAGAACTCTTAAATAAAGAAAATGCCTTACTGGATTTTCTGCTCCTTGCCCAGAGTTTTTTTCGACACCCCTGCGTATGCGTAACTTCACGCACCGAATCGCTACAAGTGACTACCGAATCGTATACGTGTACGCATACGCATACACACACGCTTACGGACACATGGCAACAGTTCTATTGAAATTGCAGAGGCGAATTTTGTCTTACGCATGCGCTAAAGCTAATACTTATGGATACTTGCACATAGAAACACAGCTGGCGTCCAGCCATGATTTTCACCAACCGTGGCATAATATTGACTGTCAATATGAAATGAATAAATATATAAAGAGCGCCACACTTCTATGGACCAAGAACGACTTTGCAATAAGTCCAAGTTACCATGCTACTCGCAATCGGCCATGTTGAAAGTACAACTTAAGATCAAGTCCTTCTCATGTTATGCACGATCGACCATATGCGAAGAATGACTTAAAATTAAGTTGTTATGTGTGACAATCATTTAAATGTACGAATATTTAATTTTGAACGAATCCGTGGTAATTCTTATGGTTTGTCATTGCAAACCGATGTTCGAATAATGATTTGGAAAATCTAGTCATTCTTCGTACATTTTTGGTATAATCACATAACGACTAACAAAATTGCCTTAACAAATGATTATGGGAAATATCACAAAATGGCATCTTCCATGAAGCAAAATGCTTTTTTAGAAACATTTGTGTTCTCATTAATAGGAATGCTCCCAGACTGTAGTGTGGGATGGCATGTGTGACAGACGATGGAATGACATGATAGACATGGAGTGAGATGGCATGTGAGACAAAGAGTTGGATAGTATGTGGGACTGATAATGGGATTGTATTTTCCATTTAGGATAGCATGGCATGTGGGATAGAGGGTGGGATGGTATATGAGACAGGGTAGGAAGATATGGAGGACAGAGGGTGGGACAGCATGTGGAAAATGTGGTGGGATGACAGAATGAGATGGCATATGGGACAAATAATTGGATAGTATGTGAGACTGATAATGGGATCTTATGCATGCGAGATAGAGGGTGGGATGGTATATGAGACAGGGTGGGAAGATATGAGTGACAGAGGGTAGGATAGCATGTGGGGAAATGTAGTGGGATGGCATCTTGATTTCAGTCGTAATTGCATAATACATATAAGGTGCGATGGCATGAGGGACAAAGGTTGAGATGGCATGCGGGACAGATTGTAGGATGACATGTGGACACAAGGGGTGGAAGGCATGTTGGACAGAGGACGGGATGTCATGTTGTATAGAGGGCGGGCTTGCATGTGTGACAGAGGGTATGATGGCCTGTGGGATAGCAGCTGGAACTAGTGTTAACTCAGCGACAAGATTAATATCGTTTGCGATGTCTAGTTATTATTTAATATTGCTTTCTCCGCCATACAACAAAAAAAGGTAGCCATTAGCCATGTTGTTAAAAGTACATTTTGTGTATTTTCAGTAAATATTGCGTTGGATAAGATAGCAGACCAGAGTTCCGAGTCTGGACAAAGGTATGCATCCCATGCAGTTAATGGTATCACCCACGGAAACCTCATACAGTCAGGAGAAGCTTGCACACATACAGGTACTACAGAGTCCATTTTGTTGCGTTCATGTTATCAAATATTTCAGGAAAATAGATATTTCGAGATTTACCTCCATGTGTATAACGCTCTGATGGACATGACACCATCTTACATACACAGCCGCTTCCAATTATACACATTAGCTCAATGTCTCCGTACGTCTTCAAAGCTTTTGCTTAGTGTTCCTCAAACATCATTTCAGACAGAAGATCGTGCATTCTCTAATGGTGCTCCCAATTGATGGAAGAGTCTCTCTTTTAGCGTTAGGAGTGCGCGCTATACAGCTTTCTTTAGGAGACTTCTCAGAACTCAGCTGTACACCGTTTAGCTATATTCTATTGTAAAATCAGGTGCATCATCTGTACCTGCGCTTTGTAACCATTGTTTGAACAATAGGTGCAGTTTACATGCATGCAGGCATGTATGTATGTATGAATGTATGTATGTATGTATGTGTGTGTGTGTATGTATGTATGTATTTATTTATTTATTTATTTATTTATTTATGTATGTATGTATGTATGTGTGTGTGTATGTATGTATGTGTATGTATGTATGTATGTATGAATGTACGTATGTATTTATTTATTTATTTATGTATGTATGTATATATGTGTGTATGTATGTATGCA
>JAIGNY010001160.1:0-33718 GCA_020152595.1 Chiridota heheva | reverse complement strand
ATGCACATTGTACATTGTGTGTTATACACAAAATAACAGAGAGACTGGGTTGGGATATCTTGCACAATTTTCTTTCGAAGAAGAATTGGCCAGTATTTGTTTGATACATACTACAACTCAAACTCATATTGATCAAAGGAGGGCACTAGTCTTCTTTCATTAAACATAAATTTCACTTCACCACATGAAGCTGATATTTTCTTTTGTTCATATACCCACTATATTCGCCGGAGCTTGGAAACTGACAAAAGTTGTGTTCGTATCGTTCGAAGGCTAATGATAACATTAGTTAACTGAAATGACAAGTACTAAAATCACGTAATGTAACAAACAGCGTGTATTTACAGATGTACAGTTTACCAACAAGTTTTTTGTTCAAAATAATAACGTACACAGCTGATGCAGGAGTAAGTTACTTGTCTTGTTCACAAATTGATTTGAATCGTAGTTGTATCTTGAAAAAATATCCCATTATATTACACCGTAAAACCTTGCTGGCTTTGTAGCCTCCAAGCAAGCGAACGAAATCCGAAAATGTGAAAATTGCCCCCACACTAGACTTACCCAAACAGTCGTTAACTAGACTTTGACAGACATTTATTTCCCACCAGAAAATGACAAAGCAACTCTGCACCTACACCCACGTTTGAACCCAATTCCGATTTTTTTGCTTGCAGTCTCAGGCCTAGTGTGCAGCCTTTCAGGAATTTTGTATTACTTTTCAATCAATTGTACCTTTCAAGGAATAATCTGCCTTTTATGAGGTATTTATCGCTCGGTCTTGAAATGCTTATTGTAGAAATCATAGGTCACAGAAAAGTTCAAATACTGACATTAAAAACTATTGGCAGTGGCAAAGCCAAAGAACCGTTTAAATTAAAGTACATGATTAATTTAATTTAGTATGCTGTACTTTGCATTTGCACTTTTTGTCATTTCCTTTGACAGTTATACTTAAATATACGTTTGAAATAACACTTTGATTATATTTGCTTTTAAAGAAGGTAAGTTCTAAAAAGTAGTATGATATGCACACAGGGCACATATAAATACACATGCCACATAAAAACAATTTAATCTCGAGAGGTATGGGCAAAATTTGATTGTATTTAAATGTCATGATAACAGTAAATATAGTTCACAAAAATTGGAATTGAAATTGTATGCATGGTGTGTCATGAGTGTTTTTTTAATAATTTGTACTTTTTTGAAGTTGTTGGTTATTTATTTTTTCATGTTTGCCCTAACTTTACTGAAAAAATCTCCACACATCTCCCATTAATTATAAATTAATGTCAAAATACAAGTGAACTATGTGTGTACTTTTAATTGATACAAATGTAATGTCTATGTGAGTTTGGATTAGAGCTGTGAACGTTTAGGGATTTTAGTAAACGTGTACACGCCAAAAAAAGCGAGCGTGTATCGTGTACACGAGTTTAGTACCGTAATTTTCGGAAATACACCAAAATTGCTCCAAAACTACGAGGCGAAGTAAAAAAATCGCGCAAGTAGTATGGCAAAAGTACTGACTGCATTGCTTAAATAGACGCTGAGTTTTGCTTTCCAAATCGTAAAAAGTTTACTTTTACAGTACAAATCATCATTTTTATGGAAAATATGCATGGAAATTCAGTTTAGAAAGAACAGATAACTTCCTTTCAATGTCATTTAAACTCAACATCGCGTAACTTGTTTGTCCTATTCGCTACGGCTTTCAAAGTTCTGAGAAAATCTTGCATACTGAGGACTATGATATACCTCGCCGTAAAACATTTCAAAACTACGCCACCACCAGGAAGTTCTGAAATATCAGTCTTCTCGAAAAAATGGCCGCCATCTTTGCGAAGCATGCAGAATTTCAGCTTTGTTAAACCTTTTTCTGTTTATTTATTATGCAATATTTTTTCTTTCTTGCAAAATTTATTTGACTCAACAGGTAATATTTACATGTAAATGTACTGATTGTCACGATTCAAGTGTTTTTTGGTCGATGAAACGGGCCTTGGTTGCGTGGGATTTAAAGCCTTATCGCCTAACGTTAGGCCTATTGTTAGTTTCACTGTTTACTGCTGCACGTTCGCGGTGCATTTTACAAGTTAGATTACTCAGATTTCGGGGAAATCTAAGTGCATAATATCCCCATTCATTGGTGATTACTGCGCATTTGTGATTCGCACATTCAAAAAAGATTATGCTTATCGGGTTTACAGTTTGTAAAAAATCATTGATTGGAATTTTGTCAGCCGAATGTGTGTGTGATTTGAATCATGAATATTGATTTTCAACGCAAGACACTAGGCCTATAGTATACTGTATGAAAAACGATTACTCGCAATGAAGTATTTAGTAAACGTGTACAAGATTTGCGAGCGTGTAGCGAGTACACGCTAAACGGTCACAGCTCTAGTTTGGATACTACTCTAAAGATACATAAAGAACAAGCACAGGGCTTGTCTAGTTCTTCATATTTAGTGGGGAGGGGGAAGGGGTTTCACCCTCTTAAAAACACATCTTAGTAAGACATTCACCTCATGGAGTTGCGACTTAAAGGTGGATCTTGAAATGCAAATTTGAAGATTTTTGACCCAAGATTTAAGATTGTTGGCCAAATTGAAGGTGGTTAGTTCAAAATTGAAGATTGTTCAAAATTAATGATATTATCAGTCATACGGATAAAAATGCCAACATCTCTGTTTTCTATTAGTCATTAGATACTTCACTTATATTATATTTATGGCTTTGACAAAAATTGGGGTGGGGCTATGACATATTTTAGGGGTGCTTTATCTCCGATTTCCCCCCTCCCCCTCCTACTCCTTAGACATGCCACTGAAGAAGCATATAGCACAAAATAGTAAACAAATTATATTGTTGTAAAATGGTAATATTGTATAGTCCTTTATTTTACGTGTTGTTTACTAACGTTAGGCTTAACTGTAACGGTGCACTCAGCGGATAAAATGAAACATCAGAGAAAGGAATGTTTGATTCGGTCGTAAGTTTATTAAAGCCTTCAATATGACAATTCATGCTTTATACTCCAATGATTTGTACAGGTGAATGACAGTTCTTTGAACGGAAAATACAACAGATGATACGTAATAAATCAGAGTAACCACAACATAGGACTTCACAGGACAACCGCACGGACGAGACTAACTCGACTTAAAGTGGATACGGATACTATGGATAGAGCATACGCCTTCCAAGTAAACAACTATTCTGATTGGATAAACCTGAACGCCTGATCAGATCTAACCAACTGATTGGAGAAAGTACCATACCATGTAAATCAAACTCATGGTGACACTTAAAGGTGATTGGATGTCAAAGGCCCCATGATTAACTAAGCTTACCCATTGGACAAAAGTATAGAAGTATGTAAATGTATGCAGATGAAGCCCAACATCTGATGTGCATGTGACAGACATGTGATTATCATGCAAACTAAGAACAAATATCCAAAGGCTGGCGTCATCAATTCTTAGACGTACATTCGTGACATAAATAACTAAATAATCTTCCAGAATTATGATTTGATAATTCTGGAACCCACTGACCATGAAACCAATTTATAAAACTTAAATATAACTTCAACTCATAAACAATCATAACAATGTAACTCAGCCTAATAAATAAATCCCATAAGGGATAAAACATTGAACACCTTAAGGTATATTATTTATACACTA
Organism: Chiridota heheva; assembly: GCA_020152595.1. Taxonomy (NCBI): domain Eukaryota; kingdom Metazoa; phylum Echinodermata; class Holothuroidea; order Apodida; family Chiridotidae; genus Chiridota; species Chiridota heheva. The sequence goes on along the minus strand of JAIGNY010001160.1, from coordinate 30,023 downwards.
AACACTTTAAAATATATGATTTATAAAGATTAATTCGGAACACAACAAAATCAACTCTTACATTGTTGGTCATTTAAGGGTTATGCAAGGCCTACACTAAAACATTTTTAAGAAAATAGATTACGGATCCCTGGGAGACCCCAGGGGTTCACTGGGGTCATTCTCTGGTATATTATGTGTGTGACCAACCAGAGAATGGCCCAGTAGCTCTACAATTGTATACATGAGCAGGATTTACTGAGAGACGAAAGGGGGTGGCAAAGTCTACTGAAAGTGGGGGGGAGGGGATAAAAAAAAATTACACTAAGATACAAAAAACTATTATGCAAAAGATAGAAATAAGGAAAAAACTGGGAAAGGGGAATGACCGCCTTGCACCCGCAGATCCTATGTGATATAAATTTAGTATGATATGGGAAATAAAGAACTCTAGTACAAATCTTAAGTGTGCACTAAACCATTTCTTAGTTTCTCTGTGGTATTATGGTCCTTCTTTAACATTTGTCTGATCTAAATGTCAAGTACCATTTTGTGTGATCAGGAAATAACCCCCTTTTGTTTCGGCCACCACTGCAATCTTTCACCTCAATGAGTGGTGGGTCGTTTTTTGACTGAAGCAAATTGAGAGGTGCCTTCCGAAAAACAAATGGGGTCTCAACTGACACAAAATATTCAACAGATGATTCCTTTCCATACTTCCAAAGAAGTGGAACATCAGAATGACCTTGGAACTTATCAAATATAGCATCCGCAAGTTCGCTGATATCCTGAATATTTTTGAACTGCGGTGCAAGGTTGTTGCCCATCATAGCGAAGCGATAGTCAGAAAATTCAAGTGCATTCTTCGATTGGGTTCCTCTATTCATGGCTTCCTTCATTGACTTTAGTCCTTTGTAGTTGTCAGTGAGAAATAACAGATGGTACATACATTCATCTTCTTTGTTCCTTACCTCAAAAATTGGACTAAATTGTACACTATCCTCTTTGATGACTTCAAGATACCTGGAAACCACCAAGGATATTCCGTTACTTTTGTCGTTTCCCCTGGTAACAAAGTTCTGAACAGTAGCTTCGACATCTTTTTCTGGAACACCTTTCAAATTTATGCCAAACAATGCGGCAACTTTAGTTGGACTTATTCTCATAAATTCCTTTGCCCAGTGACTCATGAATGTGAAATATATCTCCTTATTTATTCCCATGAATGTACGTACATGCTCCTTGGGTGTGTCAGTGATCCCATATGGGTCAATGAAAGTAAGCATTCTACTATTACGGCTGACATGTGGGGCTGTCACATGGTCAAACTCTCCCCAAATAAGAAAACAAATAATAGGGAAGCTTTCATTCAGGCTTTCGATAGCCATACCTGAATGTTCCGTGCTTACGCAGTGTCTTACAATAATATCATAACACTCAAAGATGTTTAACACATTATGTACAAGAGCCCTATGCCAGGTTCCTTTAACCTCAACAAAATAAAATGTGTACTTTATTTGTTTGAAACTTTCTGCATTTTCTGTTTTTAAGTTCTTATAATTTTTTTTAAATTTGAAGTCATCCCTCACGGGAACATGATTGAACTCCCTCCCTCTTTCTTCAGGACAATTGTTTATTATGTATTCTATCACTACTCGAAGAGCTATGATTGGTGAGCCACACTCCTCGATCTTTGTCGGCCATTTAGCTTCTGCACCGTACCGACCTGGTCCAGAAAATGCGTCAAATATTATTGGCTGAAGTGGTGGGTTGGATCTGCTGAGTGTTGCAACGAATGTTTGCAAATGGTGTTTGTACATGTACCGTTTGGCCAAACCATGTGGTGTATCAGCATCAAAGAAACGATTGGCCATTTCTGCAGATGAGAAAAACATATTAAGTTCAAAAGTAAATCAATTTAATTTTTAGCTCTACTACTCTTCATATTCTACTTCTCCTGGTATCAGCTTTTAGGTGTCAGCGTTGGTTTGTAGGTGTCGGCGTTGGTTTGTAGGTGTCGGCGTTGGCGTCCGGTTTAAGTTTTTTGTTTGTTGTTTAAAGTGTTTGGATGAGTTTGTTTGTTATTATAATGAATTCCTGACATGAATAGCACTTAAAGTTTTAGTTTTGGGGTGAATGAAGAAGCAAACAAAAGATATCTCCCCTCAAAAGAATTTGAAATTAGGTTGTCTTGGGTTTGAAAAGAAATATGGACATGGTTTTTGGAAGAGTTTGTTTGTTATGATAATGCCATTCCTGATTTGAATAGCACTCAAAATATTAGTCTTGGGATGAATGAAGCAAATAAATGATTTCTTGCCTAAGAAGAATTTGAAATTAGGTGTCTTGGGTTTGAAAATAAATTAAACAATAAGTGGAATCTTGGATAGAAGATGACATGATTATCAGTAGATGCAGCACTAAGGTTGGGTGAGGGTGGGATTTCATGTGGGAAGGTGGAATTGTATGTAGGTTAGGGTGGCATGTGGGACAGAAATGGGATGGCATGTTGGACATTGTGGATTGGCATGTGGGACAGGATGGGTTGGCATGTGGGACAGGATGGGTTGGCATGTGGGACAGGGTGGGTTGGCATGTGGGACAGGGTGGGTTGACATGTGGGACAGGTTGGGGCGGCATATGGGACATGTGCTGGGTTGGCATCTAGATTTCAGATGAATTATATGAGTAATCATTATTTTAATCTTTCCCTGACATGGGTAGGGGAGATCGGGAGAGTTGAGCCATTTTTGATTTTGGTGCGATGATAGCATCAGGAACCTACACAGTCACGATGGTATGTGTGTATGTATGTGTGCTATGGCATAAGCCTACTTTAGGCGATAAAGTTTACTAGAAATATATGACTTTAGGTGACACACTTCCTTTGGACTTGCTTTGGGCAACAATTTTGGTGTCGCCCAAAGTATTTTTTACCATTTCTAATTACTGTCGTAAATAGGTTTAGTTTGTTCTCTGTAGTCTAAAACCCTCTTTCCCAAATGGTTGGTATATTAAAGCTAGGATTAGGCTTAGGTTTTAGGGTCAGGAAATTAGTGTGCAAGTCAATGGGAATGTTGCCCAAAGTAGCCTTACGCCAAAATGTATGTATGTTTGTGACGGCTTTCTCGTAAACGCGATGTCTCAAGAATAAAAGTGTTCAATTTCAATAATATGCATAGTGGGCAGGGCTTCACATTATTTTGCTGAAAACAGCTTGTAAATACGGTATCTCAATAACGGTAAACTGGCTTCATATTTGGTACATAGATAGCCCATGGTCTGTCATATATTTGGTACACAGATAGCCCATTGTCTGTACATATGACCTATTTGTTTTTGGTGGTGATATCATCATATGAATGAGTAGGCGGGGCTTCATGTAAAAATCTTGAAATGTTCATATTTTAACAACTGCACTTTTGATAACTTCATATTTGGTGTAATTATGATGTTAGCTGGTGGATACATGTTCATGATGTAAAAACGTTGAATTTGATTAATATGCATAGTGGGCGGGGCATAATATGATTTTGTAAACTAAAAGCTTGTAAACACGATATCTAAAAAACTATGTACTGGATTCACATCATGTGTGCTACACAGATAGCTCATGGTCTGCAGATGTGCTGTAATGTTTTTGGTGGTGATTTCATGCATATTAATAAGTGAAAATTTTGAAAAATGAGTAACGGTATGTCCATTTGCATCATATTGGGTGTGATCATTTTGTGGTTATTGTGTTCATGCTTATGCTATCAACAGATGTCATTAATATTCATGGTAGGCGTGGCTTAATGTGAAATTTTTAAATGATGTAAACACCATCTCATGAATGATATATCAGATTTATGCTATATGTGGTACACATATGCATCATGGTCTGTACATTTGTTATAATGTTGTGGTAGTGAATATCAATGAGTAGGAGGGGCTTACTGACAAATTCTAGAAATAGGATAGATGAGCAACCGTTTTTGCATCATACTTGCTATGATAATGTTGTTAATTATTGTGCAAATGCTGAGAGAGAGCTGGACACACAATTACAATGACGGGGTCGTCGCCTGCGTATTCGGTTATGATAGTACAAACGCTATCACGAAACGCTTAATACGACTCCGACGAGAACACAGGTACGACGTCCGGACAGACATAACATCGACAACCAAGTCAATGTCCACGGCCTTTGATAACCAGTTGTGGTGCACTGGCGTGTCTACCCAACCCAGGCTTGAACCCGGGGCCTCGTGGTCTGTAGAGAGGTATGATAACCGCTACTCCACAGTGGGTAGATGTGCAAATGCTAATGTTGTCAACATTTTTATGGATGGGCATGGTGGGTGTGGCTTATGAATAAATATTATGGGACAAATATTTCATGATATGCAATGACATTACACTTAATGCAAATTTTGCAAAACAATCAGCAATTATGAAAACACATCGGAAGCACAAAACCTTTTGGTTCTGATTTACTTCTTTGAACACCTTTCCATAACCAAATATTAATGAATGGTATTAATTATGGTGGAACATACTACAAGTATTGCTGTTCATATGCTGAATCAGGTTATGTGGCAATTGGTTTCAATTGGGACGATTAAAAAAAAAAAGGTTCCAAATGGCTGAACCTTCAATATATTGAAAGTTGAGCCACTAAATGAGGAAAGTTTGTGTAAACGATTTTATAGGCCAACTTTAGGCCAACTAACAGTCTAATATAGAGGGAAGAATCATATGCCCTCATCGGTATTTGGAACTCGAGACCCCCAACTACCGTTCGATTGCTCTACCACTGAGTTAAGTGGTATTATTCCCTGGAATTGTCCCCTAGCGCATCATTTTCTGTCTGTTCAAGTACAGCTGATTTATTGTATACAGAGATGGTATGAAATATAAGGAATGGCACACATTTCATACCATTTCTCTCTATATATGGCCAATGCATGGCTTAACTCTCCCCAAACCAATGGCTCAACCCCCTCCCCCTTCCCCGCCCACCCATTTTTATTTCATTTTTAACCTCTGAAGTGATAGCACATACAAGGCGGAACTTGTCATGTTATAAAGAGCAATACGTAGCCTATCTAGTTCTCTAATTGTTTGGGAATTAACTTCTGTTATGAAAGTAAAAGAAACGTATATGTCCCGAAATACGGAAATTTACTTTTGAGGTCAAAAATGTGACATTTGATGATGTTTTTGTCCCTGTTAGATGTATGTGTGTTAACTTTACTTTATCAGATTGCGCCTTAGTGCTATGTACTACATACACGAGGGAACTGCCAACTATTATTATTCATGAAAGTGCATTTAGAAGAGATGGATCAACTTTCCCAGTGGATCAACACTCACACACTTCCCCTAAGTTCCGGAGTAGGTCATGAGTCCTTCCTTTCTTAGTGACTCAATGGATATTACGAAAAGGGGTGTTTTATTTATAAAGATTGCTTTCATATGTTTTCTGGCTCACTTTGTCATAAAATGTCTGATAGAACCAAAAAGATATTTTGAGACTTGTCATTAAAATGTGAAAATCTAAACAAAGGGAAAAGTAAGTACATTCATGAAAAATCATGTAATTTGAAATAACTTCCCCTACTAGCCCCTCAAGAAGCGTATTGTCTATACCAAGCATGCTGTTTTTCCGACAGGTTTTAGTTTAAAGGGGACATAAAATCTCATACAATCATTATCTTATATGATAATGGATAAAACTCTATACCAACTACCAAAATCAGCCAATCAATATCTTATTCCTATCTCAAGTTATTCATGTTTGAAGTCGACACATGGATGCTGCCATTTTGTTCAATTTTGTGTGTATGATGATGACATGATTTCCTCAAGGACATAAGGATTATAATAAAACAATTTTTCATATGCTTGAAAACTTGAGATGAATTATAAAGAAATACAAAGCATTCCAATATCCTGTAGGACTGATGACATCATTTCTTGAATTATTTAAAAATGAAAATGGCAGCTCCCATAGTATTAGTATTAGCTGATGACATCACTTCCTACTTGTTTTAAAATAAAAATGGTGGCTCCCAGTAGCATTAAGGTTTTTGATAATTACACAAAATCTGTTAGATTGATTTGGGAGGTATGAGACTTGGTAGAAAATTTGTTATTTTTAATTCTATCATATGAACTAAGGATTATGTCAGACTTTATGTCTCCTTTAAAAGAATTAGAGAGGGTAAAGTGATCTGAAAGGGTGAAGTGATCTGAAAGGGTGAAGTGATCTGAGAGGGTGAAGTGATCTGAGAGGGTGAAGTGATCTGAGAGGGTGAAGTGATCTGAAAGGGTGAAGTGATCTGAGAGGGTGAAGTGATCTGAGAGGGTGAAGTGATCTGAGAGGGTGAAGTGGTCTGAGAGGGTGAAGTGATCTGAGAGGGTGAAGTGATCTGAGAGGGTGAAGTGATCTGAGAGGGTGAAGTGGTCTGAGAGGGTGAAGTGATCTGAGAGGGTGAAGTGATCTGAGAGGGTGAAGTGATCTGAGAGGGTGAAGTGATCTGAGAGGGTGAAGTGATCTGAGAGGGTAACGTGATCTGAGAGGGTAACGTGATCTGAGAGGGTAACGTGATCTGAGAGGGTAACGTGATCTGAGAGGGTGAAGTGATCTGAGAGGGTAACGTGATCTGAGAGGGTGAAGTGATCTGAGAGGGTTCACGATTTAGTTCAATATTTTTTTTAAAGTCTGTAGCAAAAGCACTGTACATCTCTACCATCTGATATTGTTCACTGGTAATACCTATGGATTGAAAGATATATCTTTGTTTGTCTCTATAATCCTTACAGTGACAAGATTATGAAGTTGTCTATATTTGATCTAATCATCAATACTTACAGATTTACATGAAATTATATGTACACAAACATGTAAAAAATATATATCAATAGGGATTATAATCACCTTGTTTTGTTTTTTATAAGCTGCTTAAGTTCCCTTTCCTTATCGATTGCTTGCGAATTAGCAGGAAGTGTGTACACAATAAAAGTTGCAATATCATTTAGAAGCTGCTAATCTTCAAATTCCAAGCTATCGTTTTCAAATAAAATAGATTCAAAGTCCAAGAGTCCTCCTTCCTTATCTACATAAAAATTGGAGTATTTATGAAAAACAAATATGGGTGTGTGACTGTCTGTGAGGAAAATCGCATGTGAACATAAAGTGGATGTAAGTCTTTGTTCCCAGTTAGCCACTTTTCTGAAAGGCATTTGCCATTTGTCAGGTACGGAAGCCGAGAAGGTTGGCCAGCGGTGCAAACAGCCGAGAAGGTTGGCTGGCCCGCGGTGCAACGCGGCCCGCGGTGTAACAGCCGAGAAGGTTGGTTGGCCAGCGGTGCAACGCGGCCCGCGGTGTAAGGCGGCCCGCGGTGTAAAGCGGCCCGCGGTGCAAGGCGGCCCGCGGTGCATATATCACGAAAAAAAAAAAAAAAGTGTTTTTCTTATTATGAAATATATGAGATTGCAACTTCAACTTCAAGATACAGGAAGAGTGTTTCCGAAGTTTTCAACCTTATGTAGGCAGTATGGGTCATATTTTTTTCGGAATTGGAGGGGTAAGGAGTTTATCAAGTAATTACGATTGCCTATAAGTTACATATCGACAATATTTGTGTAAGAAGGAAATTTTCTTGATCTGAATTAAATGTGTTTCAGAAAGCGCTTCTGTTTACAATGCCCTGTTTCGCGATTTTGTTTGACTAATGTTATAGTACTAGGCCTACTATTAGTACTAGTGGACCACTACTTGCACTGTTGTTAGGCATACGAATGTAACATTTAGTCAGCATGTAAATGTAAGGTTAATACGTGATGGTGTGGCACAAATTGTATCCAAATTTCTACATTTTTAATGATACAGTCTGGAGACCCTTGCACACTTGTTATATTAGAAATCCTAACGTAGCTTAAAACCAAGTCTTTCAAACTAGGCTAAATAATTGTTACCTGATTATTTACAAGATAAGGCACAATTAAAATTTGGAAAAACATAAAAAAACCAACGTTATGTCTGAGACATAACGTTGGGTTTTTAATGCCAAGTTGCGACAATATTTACTTCACATTGAAAATTTGTACGCAAAAATTTGTGGTTAACTTGTTTCTGCCAGTGTAATTATTCTTATCTGTTTTTTTTTCAAAAGCTAAAGTAGAAATCATTATTGCTGGTAGAACAATTGGGTAGAAATAATTTTTCCATTCCAAATTTGGTAATTTATTTTAGGTTTTTTTCTTAACAAAATTGTGTGGATTCATGCTTGGCGACTACCATGACCTTTACAATCTAACGCTACGCATTACATGCACTTTTATTAGCCCAGGTTCTCCTAAAATCTATGCTGTAAAGAAATGAAGGATATTCCTACTCAAAATAAATTAATTGAAGATAAATGAATGCAGTCAGGTGAGAAGTGAAATTGGATGTGGAGTGGAATCTAAATTTTAAAAACACTTCTAAGATATAGGCTATTTTTGGTCAAGGAAGAAAAAACATTTCCATCTCATTCAAAATGTCAGCTGTCAAATAAAAAAGAAGATATGGTAATATCATATAGTGCCAAATCTATTACTTATAATTTGTAAATTATATTGAGATACATTCATACAAAACAATTTAAAAATATGATAGCTTAAAGAGTGCCATTTAATTTGACTATTAATTTACTAGTCTGCAGAAACTTGACAAACAAAAACGGACAGAAATAAAAATGCTGGTAGGCTTACTAGTAGAACTAATTGTATGGGTTATATTCTTACCGATTTTTACCAACGATTAGGCGTTGAAGTCTTGTAGACTAGTTGAACCTATCTGGGAAATTTCTTGTTTCATAAGCTGACAAGTAGGGCACTCCAGTCATGCACAGAAGAACAATTTCAATATAGTTTGGTAATACAGATGAAGTATTCACAATCCAAAATAAAAACAGTCAGGTGTAAACTTAAGTAGATGATCCTCTATAAATTTTTTAATTGAGATTTGAAACTGTTGATAGAGCTGGTATTCACGACATTATTTGAAAAGCTATTCCAAAAGTAAATAAAGCAATAACAAAAGTAGAGATACATTAGGCTCTATGTCTTCATTGTCTTCTTGTTCTGACTCTACAGTATGTTTAACATGCTTCCAGTTGTGACCTCTTGTATTTGAAAATGACTTTGTTGAAGAAAGAAATCGGGATTTGTGCCTTCCAAGCTATGATTTTTACAAATTTGAATCATATCGGCTCTAATCCTCCTGTATTGTAGGGAAGGAATCCCAATTCTAATCAGACGATCTCTACATCTATATGACAAATTGCTATAATCTTTCACAATCTTGGTTGCTTTTTTTTGAATTTGTTCAAGCTTCTCAGTGTTACATTTCTGAAAACGATTCCAGACAGAGGTTCAGTACTCCAGAAATGGACTAATAGCTGATTTGTAGATTAAGATGAGAGCACCCTATTTTTGTAATGAATTGTATGCATTAATTTGTTTTTTTAAATTTCTCTAATATTTTAATCATGAAGTCCAGAAAAAGAGCCCTAGCATATAAACCAAGCTAGAATATCTACTCGTCTAAAGTTAGGGAAGCATTACCATAATCATGCAAACTGTTGATTATTTTCACAGATTTGTACAACAATTAACAGGTCACTATAATTTGAATGAAACTGTAATGTACAGTGGTGTGTAAAATACACTTTACAGATGAAACAAGTACATTTGTTCAATACTTTTGGGTGTTTGAGTTGTTTTGAATGCAGGTTCCAGGTGCTCTAGAAATAAGGATGAGGTTTAGCCTTCTTTTTTACAGGACCATGCAAAATTATACAGTGGTCTTTAATTTTCATTTGTATCAGAAAATGTGATCGACAGGGGAAACTTTCATTCTTCTTGATGTTGACACTATGAAGGAAACGATTACACCCACTGGGTCACGACTTCAGATCAAGAAGGATGCGAATTGCTGAAGGTATGTATTAAGTCTTGCTGTCATTGCTGTACATTTCTTAATCTTGATTCGTGATAGTTTTAAAGACTGTTTTATATGGGGAAAGTACATTCAAATCTCCTTGTTGCATACTTTGCATACAGGCCTCAAACTAAATAAGAACTCAATTGCATTTTTGTACTAGATATGGGTTGTTGTGATGTGAAAGTACATGTTATTTCAATTCAGTGGGCATATGCATTCATTAATAGTTTCTGGGTGTAATAGAATGGATTTCTATAATGTATGAGGTACAGTGCAGGTGGCGAGGACATCTAAATTCTGAATCCAAGCTAACCTCCTTTCAGTAGTATCATAACCTTTCATATTTCAGTCATCAAAATTCTACAGTGTGAAAAAAAACCCATTAAAATTGTGAATAAATTTCCCAAATAAAAAATAATAATTATATAATTAAAATGTTAAAAATATGAGTACTATAACTAGGAAATACACACATAATCAAACATTTAGCAAGTAAATTGAGCAGTTGCAAAATCAGTTTTGAATATGTAGACTGTAGAATGACCCAGTATAATTATATGTTACAGTCAGGGGCATAGTCAGAGGGGGCAAGGGGAATGCTCCCCTTTCAGAGGCCCTGCTCCCCCTCCCCATAGTGCCCCAAATGAATTGACAGAATATAATGTAATTGTTCAAACTGAAAAACAGAATGTGCACTTCCATACACATTCCTTTAAGACCTCCTGCACACCCTGACACATCAAATGCCATACCACTCCATATACACACACAATACACAAATTGAAAGCACTTATCATAAACTCTGCCTCCATCCCTCTTTGCTGCTAATGCGACTTATTACATGTGTACTACCAGCTGATCTCAGCACAAGATTCAAGATGGCTAGTAAAAGTAACCACGGAAAAATGATTTTTTTTTCCAAGGAACATTATGTTGAAATATGTGAGAGTACAAGTAGGCCTATGTGTACTGTTTCTTTGGATGAATCTGAACCAGACATGAAGACATTAAGGTTTGAAGATACTAGAAGGCCTATACAACCGGAAATTGATAATGAGACTGACGAAATACCAGCCCAGATCATGTTTTTGCTGAGGTTAAACATGAAGATGAAAAAGACAATCTATCTAAGCGATTAATTAGTATTAAAAGATTAACCAGTGTTCATTACCAGGCCACGTACAAACTGAAATCATACAGCTTAGTACCCCTACACACCTTGCCAATTTAAGGAATCATACTTAGGCTTACAGTTTGCATCATTAATCTCGCCCCACAAAATGTAACCCTGCCCCACTCTTACCCCAAAAAAAGCCCCCATTTCCCCCTTCCTCCAAAGAAAAATAAATGCCAGTGCCTAGCTATACCACTGGTAAAATTCTATATGTTTCTATGTCTAATTGAATCAAAATTTCAAGGTGTTTTGATCAATTTGTAATTTTCTTTAAGGTATGGGAAGAGTCCTAACATCGTACTGCTCAGTACATACATGTACCTTATAATTGATTTCATAAGATATATTATAAAAAAACTTTAACTGGCATTTTGAAGCTTGTACATTTTCAAGTTTGTGTGTTGCCTGTCACAACTTATCCCAAAAGTTCTTGTTTTAGAGTGTCAGATTTTGAAAACACCCTTTGGAGCTTCTCATTTTTAAAAACATAATTTAATATTTGCAGAACTCCCAACATTACCACTCAAATACTGTCCCTGCAACCTTATCAACCTGAGGAGAGAGGAGAGATGTAATGGTCCAAGCCAACAGAGGAAGCCTTGGTACTTCATCCAGGTAGAAAAGGTAAGTTTTCATTATCTCCTTGGGGTCAGCCACAAAAATGAAGAAAACATGGAAAAAGATACAAAATCCAAAAACTTTGTGGAAAAATTAAAGTGTATGTTAGTAAGGAGTGTAAAAATATTATTTAAATTTAGGAAGAATTAATCACAGTAAGTTTCAACATGGAAGATAGCTATTGCATTATGAAATTGATATATTCCTAACCCTGCTCTTAGAGTTTTATACAAAGTTGAAAGTCATGTAGCCAACAATTAGAACATATTTTGTCTCCAGCACACAACATACTTACCTGCTACAAATAATACAATAAGCTACAGCTCTTGACCTCACTCCAAACCAAGGAAAATTTCGAATTTCACACCATTTAGACCCTCTTCCTGCCAGTAAATTTTCAACGTTCATAATGACTTCAAGTCTGGAAATTTGTCAGTTTGTTTTGTGTTTTACACCGTTGAGCGTACTTTTTGACGAAACTAATTATTTTGCACTCTTCTGGGAAGACTCACTTTTGTGTATGTTTTTCTGTGTTTTTAGTGTTTTCTGTAGTTAGCAGAATCTTGATTTTTTACGGTGATTTCTTTGGAACTCATGTTACCAGTTGGTGAAGCCCCATAACGATAGCTGTAGGCCTAATGTTACTCTTAGTCCTGCCTAGTGCTAAAGTAATTATTACTCACTGTTCCATGCCTAGCTTAGTTCAACAGACTAGTTTAACTGCTGTAGAAAAGGAAGAATTGTGTCCTCACATGTCGGGCTTAGCTCAATTGACTAGCCACAGCTGCGGGAAAAGAAATAATATTTGTGTCGATGCCCACTGGTTTTAGTTCAACTGACTTAACCATTGCAGTGGATTATTAATGGGGAAAAGGAAAATGGTGGAGTGATCCATTCTTATTTTCTTCAGCTACAACTGCTGCTGAGGAATTCCCTTAGCTTCACGAAGCATGATACATGTTGCAATGTTGATGGCATGCAATGATGATTGAATCCTCATTTTAAAGGAAAATATTTTATGAGGTAGGCTTATTTGTCAGGTTCTTCGTCTTTTTCCGGCTGGAACTCAGATTTTCAAAGTACTTGCCGTGGTGATTTTTAATTAAATGTACCAGTAGTGAGAAAGGTTAGTCATTATATTCTCAATCCTACATTATGGATATGAGGCTAGCAACAGATTGCGACAATATGTTTTCGATATGTTGGCATAGACCAGGCCTACCTACATTAGTACCATACTAACAGGGATGGGGAAATACATTGCGGCATAACTACAAACAGAGTTTAAGCAGCTAACGATATTTATATTTTTGCAAGTTTCCAAGTTGTTCTCCTGTCTACCATTGAAAACTTTTTCATGTGTTTTTTCTATCGTTTTCCAACAAAATGTCAAAATCTGGAGCATCGGGACGTAGAAAACAGGCAGATAAAGTCTCCAACTCACCCTTGGTCACAACGTAAGGTGTTAGCATCCTATTACGCGATAAGACATTCCGAAGAAACAGTAGCGGATTCTGAACTTGAACTTGAAGATGAGGAAAACGAGAACTGGCAAAGTGCATTTGAGAGTTTTCAATCTTCAACAGAAAGAACGATGGATCAGTTTAAAAGTTTGATTTCACAACTTGAACGTGATTTGGGTCATCCCATTGATTTGGGTAGTGCCATTGACTTCAAGGAAAGACTCAGTCTTGAAGGTAAATTGAAAATTTAGGAGAAGACTAACCACAACCTTACTGTTAAGGTTGCGCACCTAGAGGCTCTTGTGAAGAACAGCTCAAATCAATCAAATAAGACAAAAAGGTTTTTGAGACGAAATAACCTGAGAATTGTGGGCATCTCCTCACACCAGAGATGAGGTATGTGAGGACATTGTCAAAAATCAAGTGTTATTTAAGTTTGATGATATAGGTGTCGTATGCATCGAGAGGGCACACCGTGATGGGAGAGGACTTGATAGGCGCCCCCTCCCCCCTTCCCCCCCCCTTCTCCATATTCTGGTGCGGTTTTTGTATTTCAAGGACAAGATTAATGTTCTTAAAAAGTCAAGAATCAGTCTGAGGGAGCAACCCTTCTACATCACAGATGACTTGACGAAAAGAAAAAAGAGGTGGTCTAAGGATGTGAATGCTCTCTATGGCCATGGTAAGAAGCTAAAGTTTTCTGGTGGTTTTTAGAGGGATAGTCTTGGAAAACTGCAGCTTGGTCAAATCTTCTAATCATTTTGTGGTCAAATTGACTACAAAAATGGCTCCAGTTGACTAAAACCTTGGTCAAATTAAAATCCTGCTCTCCAAAAAACCCAGTAACAACACAATGTTTCAGTTTAGAATTGTTTAATTTCATAACATTATTGGGTAACCGTTAATGGTACAATAATGGTTTTCTGTATAATACAGATAACAGAGAAATGAAAATATTACTACATTTACTTTAAAAGATGTGCAAATTAAAATTTTCTAAGTACTCCATTGAACCTGAAATTCAATGCACACGAGCATGTCAAGTTGTCAGCATTGGAAACGATTAGTTACTTTTATATTAATATCTGGTGATAATTATTAGATTTTCATTCGCTTTTCATCTTGACTATTTGGTTGCAGTAAAGGTGTGAAGTAGCAGGTTATGGATGAGACCTGAACTTTTAAGTCTTTGGTTGTCAGAAGTAGGCTATTGGAAGACAGTGATATTATGCCCTGTCATTTGTGGAGATCCTTGTTGTAGTGGATTAAGGACCTTGCAATGTCATTTCCTTTATGTTGGTTCATGTGTCCTATAACTGGTTAGGAAAGCGGTAATTAAAAGTACTGAATCAATTTTTTGGACAATAGTCTTTGGAGCATGTTTACTTACATTTCAGGCACTGTAAGCTGTCCATTTGGTTTTTAATTTCTTCTCCTTCTTCCTTCCATTACCAGAAATGTGTTTGGAAGAATGGATGGACTTTGTAATAATAGCATGTTCAATATTTGTATTTAATCTTTTTCTTGATTAAGGTTGGAACTTTTCGTTAGCGCCACGATTATTGGGCTATCCTGGCATATGCTGTCCGAGTTGAGTACAGTATGTAGCTCTATCTGCTGATTTCATGTTTTTAATACAAGACTTCCTTGTATGATAGTTGAACTGTTGAGTGCTTACTTAGCCTATTTGCAATGGACTAAAGCAATTGATAGAAGTTTCTTTCCGTCTCAGCTCCTACAGGTTGCGGTTGGAGTAGTTCTTTTTAGAGTGCGCTCCCCACCTTCCAGGAAGCTATGAATTCATAGCCTATTGTATTATTGTGGTAGCAGGTAAGTATGTTGTGTGCCGGAGAATCATATTTCCCTGCAGAAGTACTCTTCTCGTAGCACTAACATACTTACCTGCTAGACTCCCGCCCACCTCCCCACTGGAGCATTTTTTTTCCCTGCCTCAATTTACTGGAGGGAAGAGAGTCTAAGGGCAAAAGGGCACAGAGTTAGGATTTTTCAAACAGTTTTGAGTGAGGTTAAAAGCTGTGGCTTATTGTATTATTGTGGTAGCAGGTAAGTACGTTAGTGCCAGGAGAAAGAGTATTTTGGTATGGAAATATGAATTTCCTCCCCACAAAAACATTAAAGTCAAGAACCCCACTGGGGCAATTGTTGTCAGCAGCCTTTGGTTTGCTTAGTGTGCTGTAAGTCCTGAAACCACATAATGTATAGTAATTTCAATCCAGAGATTTGAATTTTGTATAACTGACAAAACTAGTCATTAAAATTGTCATATCAATCAAAAATTAAACATATGTTCGATTTCCAAATATGTTGATTTCGAGCATTTTTGTTGGTTACGATTTCAAGTATTGTCATTGAAAATAAATTGATATGTTCAATTTCATATGATATAATTTGAATAATTCTGACTTGCTGACACCATCTCTTTGAAATTGAAATACAGTATGTTTGATTTCTTGAGTGATATAACGGTAATAGCCAATGAAAATGCTGGAAATCATCATAATAAAATAAATGAAAAATATGTTTGATTGAGAAAATAACTAAATTGAATATTATATATATATATTATATATAAAATATATATTATATATATATTATATATAAAATATATATTATATATATGTATATATATATATATATATATATATATATGTATATATATATATATATATATATATATATATATATATATATATATATATATATATATATATATATATACATGTACAATTGTCTTTATAAAAATAAAGACAATTTACTGAAAGTTTCCTGAAGTTGGAGGAATATTTCCCATAAATTGCAAATTTAAAAGTTTGATGGAAACCTAATTTAGCATTGCAATTTTCCTGCAAAATATTTGGGGTTCTTGCCCCACTCCCTGAAAGGTGACTCTGTCTATTCCCCTGCCAGGCACACTATCATGTAAGGTATCATTAATTTTGAATTTTATTAATAATTTATATTTAGTTCAGTGCCATCAACTCTTGCTGTCAGGCATCAATGATGGCTCTCCAAATTTTCTGTCCAGCATGCTAGACTCAACTTCTGAGACTGTGTATCCCGTATCCTCTTGCAACAAATCCACATTTGTCATATTTGGACATCCTGTAGATCATTTACCTCGTGTGGGTATCCAGGTAATCAGCTATGAGATTATCTTGCCTCTTACAATTTATTTGACAATTTTCTACTGTAGGGATCCAAAAGCATAAACTCTATAATCATTTTGTATTTGTGATTAAGCGGTGGAGATTGATTACCTTTTTTTTTTCCATTTTGTTTTCATATAGATTGGACTATTGAACATGCCGCACTGTTGGAGACTGTGAGCCAGATGCAGGCGCAGCATTGGGAGAGCTTCAGACAGACACCAGAGCAAACTTTGTCGTTGTTGAGAGAGAAAGTGAGGTGCAGGCGCATTAGTAAACATTTTTAACTGGGGGTGTAAGATTTACTGACGACCTCAAATTAACATATGCCATTAAAAACTGCCTCCTGAATGGATTTTACCTTCTTAGTCGCAAGCTTTCTTACTGTTTGGGAGATAAAATTGAAAAAAACTTTATAAAAGTGAAGGAAAATTTGTTGAGATTATTGGAAGAATTTGGCAACGTAGAAAACAAATTCCCAAAAATGAAGGAAATATCCCATTAAAAAATTTCCCATACTAAACCACATACATCTACCAAATGTAATCAACATCCAATCATCAATTCTTGAGATACACTGATGACAAACAATTCATCCCAAAACTTCCCTCGATTTCTGCTCTTATCCTGTTCCTATATGACCGAAATTGTTATAACTTCTTCAATAACATTAATCAGTGACAAAACTTCAGGAATAAGTGATTCACATTGAGGACCTATTGGAATAGGGTCTATTTTAGGGTGTCAAGACTTACATAGTTGAAACTTGAAATTTTCCAATGGAAATGTGTTTAACAATGAATTCATACCCTGAAAAGGAATCAAAACAATCAATTTTCTGGCTCTAAGAAAATCAGATCAAGTGATTTCTGGCATCAAAGAGAATCAAAACAATTGGCTTCTGCATGAAAGGAAAATGATGGAATGTCAATCTTGTTATAATAAAAGTTAAACAATGAATGCTTAGCCTGAATTAAACCGAAAACAATTATCAGTGTTTAGAATGGAAATGGCAGTACAGATGAGTGAGAAACAGATTGTTTGGGATATAACTTGGTGGGCCTAGGATGGGAAATGAAGACGAGGCAGAGGTATGCACTCTACAATAGTGCTAAAATTCTAGCTTCCACCAGTTTCCTTTTGAACAGAAGAGCTCGTTCATCATTACTTGCTAGTATTGGAAACTCCACTGAACTGTATGAATAGTGTTATTAATTATTAAAGCGTTTTTCTTGTAAATACCAATCAAGCTACATAGTTATGGTTTTCTACACTTATAAGTCTTTTAATGTAAGCATTCCATGCTTTGATTAAAATGCATAATAAAGTTATTTTCAGGAGTATAAAATTTACAAAAATGTGTTCTTTTCTTTTATTTTAAGTTTTTTTTTGTGTTGGGTTCATTAGTATCATGAATTATGAACTTGTTTCTGTTTGGAGCAAGTGGAACTATAAAAAAACAATGTGAGAAAAGGACAGTTTATTTTAAACAGTTTATCTAATCAGAAATTAAAATTTGAAGTGTTTCTGTTCAATAACGTTTGAACCGCCTATGCAGTTTATTTCTCAGAATAAACCGTATTTAAATCATTTTGCTTTGAACCGGATCTAAAGATCGAAATGACCCAGGCCGGTTTTGTGCCCCAGGGACTTGAACTTCATATTTGAACACAGTATTTCTTAAATGCTACTCTTGCAAAATGTTTTTCATGCTTTTTTCCCATGTTGGTTACCCGACAAAGTAGTCCATTATGCAAAACAAGAGATACAAATTTTCCAAAGATAGCGTAAAATTGAAATAAATGTTGAATTTGTCTGTATGAAGGTGTCACACAAACTCCTCTGTTACCACCATTCACAAACTGTTACCAGTTTCTGGTATTACAAATCTTTACATAAATCAACAATAAATGAAAGTTTACAAAAAATTTTGGCTTGAAACAATCTGTAAACTGTTGCGAGATTATATTTTGTCCTTCAACTTATATCAAAATTCAAGTCCAATACACCTGTTATATTGGTAGTGAAAATTGTTTAATAATACAAGTTGGTCACCAAAGTGTTTACAGTAAGGCAGCCTAAAATCTCACTAACTATACCCAATTCATTCATACCCTCTCTCTACAGCATCAAAATATACAATCAACACAGACCGCCCCATGGAGGAAGAGTTACAACAAGTAACCACCATTGGTTACAAGCACCAATGGGCCAACATAGGTGGCATATAATATTAAGATAAAACAAAGTATTATACTCCACCTCTGGCCAGCTTCACCAGAGCCAAAAAGGTTTTGTGGTTCTGATGCTTCTGTTTCATAAGCTGATTGCAAAATTTGTATTTACTGTCATGTCATTGCATATCATGAAAAATTTGTTCATAAACCACACCACCATGCAGATCAATATAAATGTTGACATTAGCATTTGCACAATAATTAACAACATCATAGCAAGTATGATGCAAAACGGTTGCTCATTTATCCTATTTCAATTTGTCAGTAAGCCCCGCCTACTCATTTCTATTCATGAAAACACTATCACAACATTAGAACATATGGCCCAGACCATGACCATCTGTGTACCCATCTGTGTACCTGATATAGCATAAATTTGATGTATCATTTATGGGGTACAGTATGGTGTTTACATCATTTAGCACTTTCACATTAAGCCACACCCACCATGGTAGATTATTATTATTATTTTATTTTAAAAATTTATATAGTGCCCTATCCAATCAGAAATTGCTCTTAAGGTGCTTTACAATAAAAGACGTACAAATTTAAGAAAATATACAGATATATAAATCGTAAATGTAAATATAACTAGAGTAGCATTTGCAGTTCCGGATTGCATTCTCATGAAAGCCACTCCTACTCTGAAATATACATATGTATACGCTATGAAATACATTTGCATACGATTAATACTGTTTCAAATCAATCTAGTACATCATCGTGTATTTACAGTGTATCACGATGAATATTTTGTATACAGTATAATTAGTATACATCATCATAAATATTTAGTATTTAATCGTGTATTTTCAGTATATCATGATAAATACTTATTTAGAATATCATGATTAATATTTATTACATCATGATTAATATTTAGTACATCATGATATTTAGTATATCATTGTGTATGTTGGGGGTAAGGTAGCCACTGAATGGCTACAGTAATGAAGTAATAATGAGTGTTTTGTACAGAACAATGCATGCATGTACGTGAATTAATTTGTTGTACAAACAAATCATGAAGAATCTTTAAATTCAACAAAAGAATGACATGTACATCAATCAATTGAACGAACTACTTTAAAGTTTTTTTGAATGTGAAATTTACAAGCAAAAGGAATGATAACTTCATAAGTTATACAATGGTAATAATAACAGTACCACATCTCACATCAATGTTTCATTCTTGAGTATTCATGTTTATGAGCTGTATTATTGGCAAAACCACATTAAATCCCGCCCACCATGCATATTAATGAGAATAAACGAATTTACATCATGTACATATGTCACTAGCATAATAACAACATTTATAATAACAGCATAATAACAACAAATATAAAGAAAGAAATCAAGTCAAAATATGAGCATTTCCAGATTTTTACATAAAGCCCCACCTACTCATTACTATGCATGACATCACCTCCAAAACTAATAGGGCACATTTGCAGACCATGGGCTGCATGTACCCCATATGACATAAATCCAATGTGTCGTTCTGGAGATTTTGTGTTTACAAGCTTTGTTTGTTTTGTTTATTTTTATTTAGTTGCAAAACAACTTTAAGCCCTGCCCACTACACATATGAATGATTTGACATTTTATACCATAAGCATGTCGACACTAGCCAACAACATTATTATACTGAATATGAAACAAAATGGACAAACAATTATTGAAATTTATCATACCAAATATGAAACAAAAGTGACATACGGTTGTTGAAATGTTTATTTCAAGATTTGTACGTTAAGCCCTGCCCACTAAATAATATGCATGACATCATCACCAAAAACAATAGGGCACATCTATGAACTATGGGCTACCTGTGTACCAAATAAAATATGAATCCACTTTACCGTTCTTGACATATTATGTTTACAAACTTTATTTGGCAAAACCACATTGGGGCCCCACCCACTGCACATAATAATCAGATTCAACGTTTTTATACCATGAGCATGTAAACACTACCGAACAACATTATTATACCAAACATGAAACGAAACGGACAAAAAGTTGTTGAAATATGTTCAAGATTTTTACGTTAAGCTCCGCTCACTCAATAATATGCATGGCATCACCAAAAACAATAGGGCACATCTAAGGACCATGGGCTACATGGTCACCTTATATAATATTCATCCACTTTACCGTCTCTGAGATATCGTGTTTACAAGCTTGGCGTCGCACACACATACATACATACACCTACGCCATCATGACCGCATAGGTTCCTGATGCTATCGCATCGGAACCAAAAATGATGAAAAGCAAAACTATTTTAAATACACTTTTAAGCCCCATTCTAAGAAAACCACTAATTACCAACCCTGAGATTTCTGTCTCCTCTCAGACACATCAACCTGTCAGAACTGTGGTCTGTATTCTTCATGCTTCTTAAGTATGTAGAATAGCTCAAGAAGACAATAGATAATCATAATACACCCATGCCTTAAACTAGAAAAGTTGAATGGCTGTGTTTACTGAATTACTGCTAAATTAGAGAGACTTTAAATAGACCCATACAATATATGATAGAAATAATGTAGAGAGTGAAACTAATACTAAAAAGTGGTCACTTCATGAGAGAAGGGAAATATCAACTTTCTCTCCAAGAAATAACTAGAAAATAGAAATATCTGAATCACATAATTGCGCTTGGAATAACTGTTCATGTGAGAGAAATGATTGAAGTGTAAATTGAGCGTCTTGATTTCCCAAATTGTCATTAGAATTGTCTGTTCAATGGACTGAAATGTGAGACTTATCACTATAATTTGTTGTTTCGACAGCACCAACTACTGGGGTCTGTAGGAAAGAGCATCAGCATTCAGGTGTGATGTTCCTTTCTTATATTCAATTTTCCATTCATGTGGGTCAAACTCTAGGGCCCACAGGCTATGGCGTCCTGTTAGATCATTATCTGTTGGGATTTTCCACAAACCTAACAGACGTTTATGATCCTGTGATTATGCGGAAATGGTCCAAGTAAATAATGTTTGAAATGGCAAATAGATGAAACAATGGCCCACAATTCTCCATCATAAGATCAAACTACAGATCTAACAAACACCTTTAATTTGGGTTGTGGAAAAAGAAAAAAAAACTTAATAATGGGGGCCTTGATTCGCAATAGACTGGGTGTGAATTTGGGCCAACTGGTTCAATGAGGACCACATGGAGAAGTAGTACAATGGAGCCATAGATCAGGGAAATTTGATCGATTTGCTTGTGGTTTTTAGAATAAAGAGGAAAAGACTGACCCGACCAGCTTATATAGCAGGTCTAACCTGACCTGCTTATATAGCAGGTCAGGTCTGACTGTTTGAAACCTTAAAGAGCATAACAACTAATGCCTACTATTCCTAAAAATTTCAACTTTTTTAGAGATAAGATGGTGTTTCAAACTGCCATGGGGTTTACTAACAGTTCAAGTTCAAGTCACTTGTTCATAACACTAAAAGTTCAAGTTGAAGGATACTTGTTCATAAACACTAAAACTAGAGTCCAGTTACTTTTAAACCAAATTTCTTCTCTTTCTTGTTTTTTTTCTTCAGTTAACCAAAACTTGCTTTCAACTAAACCAAAAGATTATATTTCACTTTACTTTTGTACATAGTCCTTTAGACAGGCTGGTGGCTTAATTGGCCTACCAGATCTTGTCTGGCTTTGTGGCTCTTCAGATATGGTCTGTCGAGTGTCATCAAGCTGTTTGGGCTCTGGCGATGTTTCTGCAATGACATCAGTTCTGCAAATTGCTTCTGCTGTTTTCCGTACATGCCTTCGGTTATCTTGGTAAATGGCACCATCCTTAGTCTGTACCATGTAAGAATGAGGTTGTGAAGTTGAGTGCAGAACTCTGCGCCATCTCTCTTGTGGGGAATGTGCCCGTATGCGAGCCACATTTCCTGATGGTGGATTTGGCTTTGCTGCTTGGTTGTAATAGAATGCTTGTTTCTCCTCCATCTGCTCCTTCACCTTTCTTGGAATCTGAGATTTCAGCAGCCTACCTGCAACATACAAAATGAATACATTAGTACATCTCCTGGTTTAAATTGAGAACACAGAGAAGAGCGCTTAAGATAACCAGGTGTCAGCATTACTTATGTTTTCTTTATTTCCAAACCACAAGTATGACTCAGTTTCAAAGCTCCCTGGCCAATCCCTTCTCAGATTCCAGCTGGAACTAATGAAGTATATTATTATACACTGTTTGTACTTGTGCCGTTTACTGTACAGAAAGTCTGATGAGTGAATGGACATATTAGTTAGAAATATCTTTAGTAGTTTTAAGGATGAAATCTTTTAGTTTTGAGGATAAAATCTACACTTAGGTGTCAATTATTTGGTACTTTTTTTGAGGAATTTATACGTGATGTTTAAGGATTTAAAATCTCATTGATTGCAATTGCTCAACCATCCCAAATCATGAAAATTGACTTATATTATTGCACAATGTCCATAGCGGCAAGTACATACAGAGCACAGTACTGTATGTCTGGAATTCCACGGTGGAACATCATTTTAGGTGATATTTATTGAAATATTTATGACTTAAGCAACTCTTAACTTATTGACTGCCTGCAACTTTGATATTACAAATTACAAACTTTTTGTGGCTGTATAGTGAAGAAAGGCGCATATTTGGTTGTCATGTTAACTTCATTAATACTTAATGCATAGCACAATATTGGTGGAAAACATCATATCGATATATCGATATGATTCTTGATCTCAATATCAACCATATCGATATGGGTCAATATCGAATAATATTGAAATATTGATATATTGCTAAAGCTTAAAATATGCTAATTCAAATGAACACCAAACCACAACAGGTCCAATGATTTATCATACCTGCAGCAGTAAGGTTAATGAATAACAATGTAGAGCATCCCTAAGTTAGTAATGAGCAGAGGTCTAACATTCTGGATGGAATATATTATGCAAATAAGCTGCTTAATATGCACAGATCACCTTACCTACCATTCAGCATAAACAATTGTCTTCACATATATCATGTGTAAATAAAAACAACACCCCCTTCTTTAAGAAATATCAGAGAAATATATATATATATATTTACATTGTTAAAAAAATAGGCAAACAGGCACAAAAAAAAGACATCGCAAATGATACAAATTCCTCACCGCTAAGAACATAATTTATTGTCTCTGTCACACCTGCTATCTCACCCTGTTCCACATGCCATACCATGCTACTTCCCTTTCTACAGAAAATCTTACACAAAAATCCCTATGCCATATCACCACATGACCCATATGTCATCACACCTGCAATCAAGATGACATCCAACCACATGATTTGCCACCCTGTCCCACATGCTATCCCTAATTGTACCAAGTGCCATCCCACGCTGCCCCATAGGCCATTCCATGCTATCTCACCCTGTTCCACATGCCACCCCACCAGATGCCTTCCATGCCACCCTATCACAGATGCCATGCCACCCTGTCACACATGTCATCCCACCTGTCCCCATGCCATCTCACCTCATCCCACATTGCAATCCAAGCCTGTCATAAATACAAATATGTTTATTATTATGTGAATAAGCTCATTAGTATGCACACACATTCACACTCAACTTAACCATTCATAACTTCATTTATGATCTCAGGTAAAACATTTTGCACAAAATTCTAATGAGATGGAAATAACATAATCAACACACTTGTCGGTTTTATGACTCACCCCTACTACCCCCGTCAATGTCAATCAAATGTGAGTCATTGACATATGACACAGTGAAACACATGTGCATCATTGCACCAAATTGTCAGTCATCAGAATGACTCTGAGGAGAGTCAGTTTACTTCAGACTTATTCACTTTGTACAGAGGTGAGTGATTTTGAGTATTTCAATTCAAAACAAATGTCAGTCACTATGTGACTCAGGGTGTGTTTATGCACATGTTTCCTCACCCACCTTAGTGCAATGACCCACCTTGTCCGGGGGTGTAGGGGTGAGTCACACAATTGACAAGTCAATAACAGGCACACTGCACTTCATCTTTAAGTGTGAACAATGCTTTTCACACATTGATCATTTGTGTAAGCAAAATCACCAAACCCACTATGATTTAAGAGATATCCTAGATACAAATATTTTTGTTATGCAAAGAGGTAATTAGTATGCTCACACATTCCCAAACATTATCAAGTAGACAGTACCAATGCCATGTGCCAAGTTAGATGAATGTACCCCATCTCAGGTTAAACATTTTGTACAAAAGGCAATTGTTATGCAAATAACACAATGCACACTGTACTTCACCATTAAGTGTGGGCAATGCTCTTCACATAAATGATCATTTATGTGAGCAAAATCAACACACCTATTCAATAAAAAATGATATAATTCAGAAATATCAAGTAAACCATAGGACATGTAAAATGAATTATGGCTATCAGAATGAGTTTATATTCAAGTCCCTGAAATGGATGTTAAGCAAAAACGTATATTCATGCTACAACTTCACATAGCACTTTAAAACCTTTGGAAAAGGTGCTGTATAATGTAAAAAAGCAAAACCAGATTGACTACACTTACACATCAACCAAAGATACAGCAAGTTACATTCTGCCTTTAACATTTTAAAGTTATAGTCTTAATTTGTTTGTTTTATTTGTTTGTTTGTTGGTGTTTAACGGCACTGCAACAGAGAAGAGTCAAATGTGCCAAGAGGGTGTTAAAAAATAATGGTGCAAGAGTTACGATTGAGAAGGTGATTATATTATATTTATGATTATAATTATAATTAGATTAATTAACCTAATACTAGTAAATTTCCAAAGATAAGTCAAAAAACACAAAAAAGGTATACATTTTACTAACCGTGTAACATGCAGGTTATACCTTTTCTTCAAATGATACCACATTTGCCTATATCCCAGAGAAGTATTCCCAGATGATAGGACTTGCTGAAAATAAAATAGATACAAATACAAAAAATGTGTGTAATGAATAAATAAATATACAGAACATGAATGGTAATCAACATATCATGTATTAAAATGACACAATATATTAAAAACATTCAATCAATTTAACAGTGACACCAGCACAACAATTACAACAAGCAAACCTGCAATTAAATAGCTTTTACATACATGTAAGTGGTAAACTACATAAATTTTCATCACTTACACAAACATAGTATTTAAGGTTCTAAACAACTGCATCGAAAGAAACAATTTCGTCAAAATTCATTAAAAATTGGCAGTTTAACAGTTAATTGAACATTATCGGCGTGCAAATATGCATATTTTTTGTATTACTCATGATTGTACAAACGGGACATAGCCTTAATATTTGCTTACGCAAATCTATTATTTTTTTACCATTCTGCCATTTTTCTTTAAAAAAGCAAAGACAATTTTGAAGAAAGGGATTTGTTCTTTATCTTAACCCAAATCAACCTCAAGCCAAAGAAGGGTTTTTGAAAATTGTCAAGGCCTGAAATCAAAGGATGAAATATAAAGACATTCAAACACATCTTTTGAAATATTTTTCTGTTCATATATCACATTTGTCTACTACAGTATTAAAAATGGAACAATGTTATCTAGAAGGAGGGGGAGGGGAAGCAGGGCCTCTGAAAGGGGGAGCATTCCCCTTGCCCCCTCTGACTATGCCCCTGACTGTTAAGTATAATTATACTGGGCCATTCTACAGTCTACATATTCAAAACTGATTTTGCATCTACTCAAATTACTTGCTAAATGTTTGGTTATGTGTGTATTTCCTAGTTATAGTATTCATATTTTTAACATTTTATTTCAGCATGGTATGGATATAATTATTATTTTTTGTTTGGGAAATTTATTCATGATTTTAATTTGTTTTATCTTTTCACACTGTAGAATTTTGATGACTGAAAAATGAAAGGTTATGATACTACTGAAAGGAGTTTAGCTTGGATTCAGAATGTATATGTCCTTGCCCCCTGCACTGTACCTCATACATTATAGAATCCATTCTATTATACCCAGAAACTATTAATGAATGTATATGCCCACTGAATTGAAATTTTGTGTACTTTCACATCACAACAACCCATATCTGGCACAAAAATGCAATTGAGTTCTTAATTAGTTTGAGGCCTGTCTGCAAAGTATGCAACAAGGAGATTTGAAGGTACTTTCCCCATATATAACAGCCTTTAAAACTATCATGAATCTAGATCAAGAAATGTAAAGCAATGACAGCAAAACTTAATACACACTTTCAGCATTTCGCATCCTTCTTGATCTGAAGTCGTGACCTAGTAGGTGTAATCGTTTCCTTCATAGTGTCTTCATCTGAAGAATGAAAGTTTCCCCTGTCGATCACTTTTTCTGATACAAAAGGAAATTAAAGACCACTGTATGATTTTGCATGGTCCTGTAAAAAAAGAAGGCTAAACCTCATCCTTATTTCTAGAGTACCTGGAACCTGCATTCAAAACAACTCAAACACTCAAAAGTATTGAAAATCTTCACTTGTTTTATCTGTAAATTGTATCTTACACACTACTGTACATTACAGTTTCATTCAAATTATAGTGACCTCTTAATTGTTGTACAAATCTGAAAATAATCAACATTTTGCATGATTATGGTAATGCTTCCCCAACTTTAGACAAGTAGATATTCTAGCTTGGATTATAAGCTAGGGCTCTTTTTCTGGACTTCATGATTAAAATATTAGAGAAATTGTTAGAAAACTAATGCATACAATTCATTTAAAAAATAGGGTGCTCTCATCTTAATCTACAAATCAGCTATTCGCCCACTTCTGGAGTACTGAACCTCTGTCTGGAATCATTTTACGAAATGTAACACTGAGAAGCTTGAAGAAATTCAAAGAAGAGCAACCAAGATTGTGAAAGATATTAGCAATTTGTCATATACATGTAGAGAGAATCTGATTAAAATTGGTATTCCTTCCCCCACAATACAGGAGGATTAGAGCCAATGTGATTCAAATTTTTAAAACTTTTAATGGGTTGGAAGACACAAATCCCGATTTAAAGTCATGTTTAAATACAAGAAGTCATAATTGGAAGAATTTTAAACATAAGAGTCAGAACAACAAGACAACGAAAACATAGAGCCTAATATATCTCTACTTTTTGTTATTGCTTTATTGACTGTTGGAATAGCTTGTCAAATAATGATGTGAATGCCAGCTAAATCAAGTTTCAAATCTTAATTAAATAATTTCTGGGGGGATCATCTACTTAAGTTTACACTTGACTGTTTTTAGTTTGGATTGTGAATACTTCATCTCTATTACCAAACTTTATTGAAATTGTTCTTCTGTGCATGACTGGAGTGCCCTACTTGTCAGCTTATGAAACAAGAAATTTCCAGATAGGTTTAACAAGTCTACAAGACTTCAATGCCTCATCGTTGGTAAAGAATTGGTAAGAATATAAGCTATACAATTTGTTCTACTAGTAGGCCTATCAGTATTTTATTTCTGTCCGTTTCTGTTTGTCAAGCTTCTGGAGACTAGCAAATTAATAGTCAAATTAAATGGCACTCTTTAAGCTATCACATTTTTGTATTTGTTTTGTATGAATGTATCTAGATATAATTTACAAATTATAAGTAATAGATTTGTCAGTATATGATACTACCGTTTCTTATTTTTTTGTTTGGCAGCTGACATTTTGAATGAGATGGAAATGTTTCTTTTCCTTGACCAAAAATAGCCTATATCTTATAATTGTTTTAAAATTTTAGATTCCACTCCAATGTCCAATTTCACTTCTCACCTGATCGCATTCATTTATCTTCAATTAATTTGTTTTGAGTAGAAATATCCTTCAGTTCTTTACAGCATAGATTTGAGGAGAACCTGGCCTAATTAAAGTGCATGTAATGCATAGCATTAGATTGTAAAGGTAATGGTAGTCGCCAAGCATGAACCCACAAACTTTTGTTACGAAAAAACCTAAAATAAATTACCAAATTTGGAATAGAAATATCATTTCTACCCAATTTTTCTATCAGCAATTATGATTTCTACTTCAGCTTTTGAAAGAAACAGATAAGAATAATCACTCTGGCAGAAACAAGTTTACCACAAATTTGTGCGTACAATTTTTCAATGTGAAGCAAATATTGCCGCAACTTGTCATAAAAAAACCAACGTTATGTCTAGAACAGCAAATTTTAATTGTGCCTCATCTTGTAAATAATCAGGTACAAATTATTTAGCCTAAGTTTGAAGCCTTGGTTTACTTTTACTAATTAGGCTACAGTACATTAGGATTCCTAATAAAAGTGTGCAAGGCTCTCCAGACTGTACCAATTGTAAAAGTTTGGAATACAATTTGGGCCACACTATCACGTATTAACGTTACTTCTAAATGCTGACCTAATGTTACAATCATATGCCTAAACAACAGGGCAAGTGGTGGCCTACTAACGTTAGTCAAACAAAATCGCGAAACAGGGCATTGTAAAGAGAAGCGCTGTTCAGACCGCTTTTGGTTTAGATCCAGAAAATTTCCTTCTTACAAAATTTTTTGCCGATATGTAACTTATATTAGCAATCGTAATCACTTAATAAACTCCTTACCCCTCCAATTCCGAAAAAAGGAAAGACCCATAGGCCTACATAAGGTTGAAAACTTCGGGAGCACTCTTCTACAAATCGGTCGGTTTGGGAAAAATGCGAATGCTGCAAACAAGTTTACCTTGATCAATTTTCAGGTCATATTCACTTTAATTTATTTTAAAATAATAACAAGAAAAATTTACTAGAAAACAAAAAAAAAATTGAAGAAATAATTGGATTAAGATTAAGGTTCAGTTTCTTAATTGTTCACTATTTATATTATCAAATTGTTTGTGAGGAATAAAATATTAAAGATAGACCTGTTTGCAGCATGCGCTGCCACTCTTACTGTATCTTGCAAGCTGCAATTTCATGATGGAAAAAATAGCTCTTTCTTTATGATATATGCACCGCGGGCCGCGTTACACCGCGGGCCGCGTTACACCGCGGGCCGCATTACACCGCGGGCCGCTTTACACCGCGGGCCGCGTTGCACCGCTGGCCAACCTTCTCGGCTTCCGTAGTCAGGTAATAGATGTCCTTGGCAGTTGGCGATGCAAAAGGCTAATTTTACCTTGCAGCGACGAAGGATGTTCATGAACGGTATGACGTCAGTCTAGAGCATGCGTACACGTTACACGAAACTGCGACGATCAGGATCGACCGACGGTATTGTCTGACGGTAGTAACCGTATTCGTCTCGAGTCGGGCGTTACAATCTCAGACTGAGAGAAGATTAAAAGATGTTAAGAAAGTCGTAAGGAGAGCCATCACCCCCACAACTTAGATTCAAAGCTATGTGAATAGGAGGTAAGTGGCTGTAC